>JANHAO010009674.1:0-18229 GCA_026873985.1 Saraca asoca
GTCACTGGTTGAAGGTAATATTCTATAGCAAGCATAACATTTTCATTCAATTAATGTATAGAGCACAATATTCAAAGGTAATATTTAAATAATAAAATTGTTTATTTTATAAAAAAAAATTAACACAGATCTACACAAAATGGAAAACACGAAGAACACAATGAAAAATCCAACAAAATCAAGAAAAAAAAAGCTTTTACCTTGATATGGTGCCATAGAAGCTTCAAGAACTGGAAGGAGATGAAGAAACCTCACCGAAACTCGCTTGAAAGCCGATGAACACAGAGAGGACGATGAGGACGACGCTGCAATCGATCGGCCGTTTCTGCAGAAAATGAGATTTAGGGACAAATATAGGGTTCAAAGATTCCAATGAAAATTCCAACGGAATTCATCCGTTGGAATTTGAAAAATAATCAAAATGCATCGTTTCACATAAGTGTACTCTTACGGAAACGCATCGTTTTCACTTAAGTGTACTCCTATGGATTTTCCAATGGAAAAATATCCACTAGAATATTCCAACGGATAATCTTACGGAAATATATTTCCATTGGAAAATTTCCCACGGAATATGTGTCCGTTAGAATATTTGTTGGAGTAATGCAACGGACCACTTATTTCGTAGAAAACTCCGTTAGAGTATTCCAACGGATTTTAGTCCGTTGAAAAATCGAGTTTTTCTTGTAGTGGTATTCTCCTAAGCGACCTTTTCTGATCAGGTCTTCGATGGCATCTCTCAGCACCCAACGATCTGACGTATTATGCCCGGCCTTGTTGTGATAGGCACAAAATTTATTCTGATTCCTTTTATCAACGGGGGTCCTGATGGGCCTAGGTCATCCGAAGTCTTCGTTCCCCATTTCCATTGTGTAAATCCTGTTGGGGGTGTCTGATAAGGTGGTGTAGTTTTCATAGTGACATTGAGGTTGGTAAGACTCAGCTCAGACTTTCTTTGTGATTTGGCCTCTTGGCCCATCCTCTCAGCTTCTTTTATCGTTCTCACTCCCACTCCTTTTCTTCCCTTTAGGGGTGTCCATGTCATCTCCCTTCTTCAGCTTCCTTGGGTCGAAAGCTTCTTCCCAACGGACCTCCTTTGCGGCCCACTCGTAGAATTCGCTCAAACTTTTGACGGGGGATTTGTATATGTCTTCATACAACTTCCCGTCTTTTTGAAGCCTGATCGAGATCATAATGAGGACTCTTTAATTGGATGGGTTGTCAACATTTCTGACTTCCTGATGGAACCTCGCGATGTAATCCTTGAGCGATTCATCCTTTCGTTGGAAAACCGTAGCCAGATGGCATGAGGGGGCGAGCTGCCTTTTTAGCGCCCTATATTGGTTAAGGAATTTAATTTGGCATTCATCCCAGCTTCTCACGCTGCGGGCTGGGAGACTTTTGAACCATGTCAACAGTATCTCCCCGAGGATCACCGGGAAGACTCGACATTTTACCAAGGGATTAGAAGTTTGTAGATCCATTTGGACATTGAAAGCGTCCAAGTGATTATGAGGATTGTTGTTCCCATCATAGAGGGGAATGTTTGGAAACTTGAATCTGCTGGGGAGGGGTTCCGTCATGATTTGATGAGAGAGAGGGGTTCTCCCCTCGTGGGATTCGAGGTTCTTGTGAGAGGTGGAATTCTTTTCCAGTCGTTCCATTCTCTAGAGTAGCTCTTCGACTTTTTGGTCTCGGGGGTTCGGTCGATGGTCAGAAGCCTTTTGGCTCTTTCGTCCCTACTTTCGGCGATAATTTTCGTTTGAAGTCCCTCACTTTGGGTCACGTTCATAATAAGTTGAGCTATGATCCAATCCCCTGTGGCTATTGGTTTCTTCTGAACTTTCATTTTGTTGCAACTCGTCTCCCTAAACGTCATTCCCTTCATTTTCACCGTCTTTCTGAAGTCGATGAACTTTAGACCTTAATCACGAATTTGAGGAATGAAGTGAACGAGTTCGATGGTGTTCGCCCCTGGTTTGCTGATCATGCTAGGTTCCCAGATGACGACGCTTGTTCTCAGAGGCAACCGTTTCCCTCCGGCTCGGTGCTCCCCGAGAGTGTGCTTGAGATAGTACCTGGACCACGTCAGCATGCTCCTTCATGGTATTCCCCAAAGCCTCCTGGCGCTTGTCGAGAGCCTTTTGGCACCGTTGCCAAGCCCGCACATCATCGGCTTTAGGGCCTTCCGCAAGAATAACTGTGTCTTGCTGCTGCATCCGGCCTTCTGGTTGACCAGCGGGAGTCTTAGTATTCCCGATAGTCTTTCTTCTTGCCATCACGTCTAATATGGCCTTTGGAGATCAATGATGAGAAAAATGCAGTGGGAAGATGCTGTGGGGGCCCTCCTTCTAGTGCCAAAATGTTGACGCCAAAACCTGGTCAACTAGTTTCCTTGGTACAACACCCTTGACTGCAAGTTTGAGAAAAAGATAGGGAACATAGTAAAAGTTAAAAGAGGAAATGAGAAGAGAGCAATAGCACCGGGAGTTTATCGTGGTTCGGCTAAAGCCAATTATTGGCCCCTACGTCCACGTTACTCTTTATAGTATTTGCTATTCAAAGGTCTTGTTAGACCAGGTAACAATGGCTATCTCACTTTCTTACAATGAGCAATGTATTTTCCTAGCTAGAATTCTTTTATTATAAGCAGAGTCTCCTCCCCCTTTACAATGATCTCTTCCCTTCTATTTATAGTGAGAGGGAAGGTTACAAGTGTAATTTTCTTGATCGGCAAAATGATCACCTTCACCGCTTGTAGCATTAAATGTTTGCCATTGGACAATTAATGCTGGGCAAATCAATGTGGATTTTTAGGGAGCTAATGTGTATTGCTTGGGACCTGAGTTGTCAACTTTTTTGGCGCGCTTCAGATTGTTGATTGGACTTTGTACGATCATCTATTGGTGGTGGGCTGGTGGGGAGATCGTGGGTCAAGGTTCCGGGGTCGTTACCTTTGTCCTCGTTTGGTTGCTTCGTCGGTCTTGATTCTTCGCGTCCAGGTCCTCACAACATAGCGAGGCTTCGTGGCTTTGGTTTGTCGATGACTGTTTCTTTCTGGCAGGGTTGGATTCTAGCCCGAGTTCTTCCTTCGTTCGACTGCATTCACCCCTGGATGTTGTCCTGCTCGCTCCTCGTATCCTTATAACACACATAACAGTAAGTATAATATCAAATAAAAAATTAAAAAATTTTAAATACTTTAATTTAATTTATGTGAAAAGTTACCGCTACATAAAGTTTTATATTTTACTAAATTATTAAAGTACTATTTATATATCAAGTATACATAATTTATCACAATTAAAGACATGCAAAAAGGCCGAGAGATGAACAGGCATTGCAAAATAAAAAACAAAGCTACACACGGTCCATTGTAATACAGAGTTTTATATTTTCTCTCCACAAGATTTTTTTTCTTTTATAAAAATAATTGGCAACTCATTGTGTAATTTTTTTTGGGTATAAATACAAATAAATAAATATCAACAAAAAAATTTCCACTATTTCCTTAAAATTAAGCCACCAAGTAAGGATTTTTTTTCCCTTTTATAATGCTATTTCGTACTAAATAATTGTCACTCACAACACGCAAGCATGAATTGGCTTGGAATTTGTTTGACTTAAGAAGGTCTCCATTTGTATTCTCACGTCCTATAGTTTACATCATGATAACATGATATTTATAATAAGAATATCAAAACGAAAATAAAAAATAAAAAAAAAAGGTTAGTGATTGAATCAACAAAATATTAGGTTTACTTCTTGTGGTTGACATTTCACTCAATTACGAGATAATGTATAAAGTAAAATTTTGTGTCCATTTAAATGAACTGAATGAAGTGAGCAATTTGCTTAAATGAAACCAGCTTCCTCATGGATTGGATGAGGAGCAAAATCATGGAAAGGGAAGCACCGCATCGAAGCTTCAAGTTTAAGAACTCGGATCACTTGTTCTGCCCTTGGCCTTTCCTTGTCCTTTATTTGAGTGCACCAAAGCCCCACAATGAGCAAGCACGTCATTTCATTCACATCAAAATCCATATTCAATTTCTCATCAGCTGCATCCAAAATATTCCTTTCCACATAAAGTTGCTAAACCCAATTCACCAGAGGGACATGTTCTTCCCCATCTTGGTAAGTCCTCCTCCCACATGCAATCTCCAAAGCCACAACCGCAAAACTGTACATGTCTGATTCTTTGCTAGCCTTCCCTCCATTTATATACTCTGGTGCAAGGTACCCAAAAGTTCCTACCACCCCTGTTCTTATCCAAGTCCTTAATCTGGGATCCACCAATTTTGCAACCCCAAAATCACCAAGCTTAGTGCTAAAATCAGTGTCCAACAAAACATTAGCGAACTTAATGTCTCTGTGAAGAACGCATTGCTGGGCTTCTTCGTGAAGATAATGAAACGCGGTGGCCATGCCTAGAGCTATCTTGTACCTCACATTCCATGGGAGAGTTCTTCTACTGCCAAATAGATGAGTGTCAAGACTTCCATTGGGCATGTACTCAAACTAATAAGAACTCACCTAGCTTGTTGTGACACCAACATATGAATTGTACCAAGTTTCAGTGTATAAGCCGGCTTATTATTTTCACGTCATTGGTAAAGATTCTGTCCGACCTTCCGAAATCTGCCGAGATCCTTTTCACCGCAATTATGCGTCCTAGGTCACTCAGAACTCCTTTGTAAACTTGTCCGGACGCTCCACGTCCTAGCTTTCTATCATCTACAAAGCCATTGGTGGCTGCAAATAGTTCCTGGTAACAAAACCTCCTAGGAAATGTGACTTTGTCAAGATCAAAATGCATGGAAGTTTCAACTTTATCATCCTTGTTTCTTCTCTTAATGATTAACCAAACAATGATTGCTATAACAATCACCCAAATAAATGAAGAACTAGCAATAACTACAGCCACAATTGTCTTATTCCATCTGTCTCCTGTTGCTCGTGTATTTAACCTTCCCAAACTGAAATTAGAATCGAATTCCCATGACTGAATTATATGCCGTTCAGGATACCTGTAGCAGCTGAGAAACCAATTGTAACCCGTTGTGGCAAAGCTTCCTTGAGATCAATAATACAAGACATAGAAGAATCAGGCGTGAAAGAATCACTTCCATTGAAGGACCAAAACACACTAAGATTCATGGTAGTAGCATTGTAAGTTATCAAAGCATGAGCTGGCTTACCGGTGTTGTTGGCCACATCAAATGGAGTGCTAGAAACTAGGGATTTTATAGAGTTGTTGTTAATCCCAACATGGGGCCAAAATGGATCAAAATCAGTGTTGGAAAATGTGTCGAATTCAACTGACAAGATACGGTTTTGAGGCACGCCGCCCGAGGTGGTCGTGTTGAACAATCCGAGATTGCAGCCGGTGGAATTGGGTGGAATCGAGTAGCCCTGGGAGGCCATGTAGAAGGCAAAGTGGTCGCTGAATACGCTCTTATTTAACGTATCAATGATGAATGAGAAACGAGTGATGAAGTCTGCAACAATTTTGGAATTGGAATCGGAATACCAAAACTGAAGAGGTTCAGCATATGTGGCTCGCCCAACGCGGAACATATCATCTGCTTTATTGAGCTCAATGGCTCCAAACACGGCATTATAAGCATCGCCTTCAACTGCTATTTGGTTTGTGCCAGAATCGAAACGAGGTACACTGAAGGATAATGAGTGAGCAAATGGAAGGGAAAAAATGGGAAGAAAAAGTATAAAGGAATGAGTTTTGAGCAAGTAGTGAAAAGCTGACAACATTTAGAGAAACTTGAGAATAACTCAGTTATAATTGGAAAGAAGCAGTAGAGGTAGGTGACTGAGTGCTTCAAGTTGAATTCGTAAACAGGGGTTATAATCTTTATGGGAAACCGTTGTTGTTGTGGCTTTGGTTCTTTGAGCTCAGATCCCAAGTTTTTTTGTCTTAAAATTCCTCGTTTGTTTGTGTTATGCCGTCTTATGATATGAAGCTGCAGCCGCCAGAGCGGCTGGCTAAGATTCCCCGTAGTATATATTCGCCATGGCCGAGGCTATGTTAAGTTGTTAACTGGCATCCTTCGTGAACTAAGTGCAAGGGCCAGAAGACCATACGTTGTTCAGAAGGGGAAAGAAAGAAGCACTTCGGACACAGTAACAAATTTGTCTCTTACGTCTTGGGTCAATCCCCATCCTTTTATTAGTCTTTTAAGATCATTGCCGTACTTCCAAATGAGTGCTTTGAATCTGACAATTGGAGAGGCGAAACTTCACATACTGTAGCGAGAAATTCTCGTCTCCAACCCATTTTGACTCCCATCAACACATTATTGCTCCCCTTCTTCCACAGGACGGAAAGTTTTGCGGAGCAAACAGTCCAGATTTTGAGTTTTTTAATATTTGTAGATGAAATAATACTGTTAAAAATAATAAAATCTATAAAAATTTTATTTTAAATGTTATAAATTACATTAAAAAATATAATAATGATATATAAATTATAAGTATGAGAGTGACAAAATTCCAATAAACTAAAAGAATCAACAAAACAATAAATTAAAGGATCGTAAAGGATACAGGTGTTTTGTAAGTCAAGTGGTTATATAAGATTGAGTCCCTAGTTAGTGTGTTGGTGCACTATTTATAAAGAATATAAGTAATTTTTTTAAATAACTGTTCAATAAAACTAGTTCTTAGAAAAATAGAAACATGTCCCAATAAAATAAAATTTAAAATAAAGACAACAAAACAATTGCAAGTAGTTACTCATCATGTGCTTAGCACGTGTTTTTGCTTCAATTATATTTGTCAACCACTATAACTCTTATGCCGATCTAATCAATTTGTTTCAATTCCAATATAGTCATCATGTACCAAAAATGGATAGCTAATAAAGGCCTCCCTAATTAAGTTTGATTATTGAAATTTCAACATATCAGAGAAACCTTGGTTGATTACAAACATCAAACCAAACTATACCCTTATGACCCTAGTCCAAGTAATCAACTAATTTAAGAAATTGAAACACATCAAAAAAGGGCCTCAGTGGCATTGCTTGACAAAAATCATGATTTTTCATTTACTGCATGACACGTGAAACCATTAATTAACAAATTTGCATGCCCTTCAACACACTATAACAATAGCTACACCTGAGGGTAATCAAGATCATTCTGTCATACCTTTTTTTTGTGCCATTTATAAAAGGAACTACCCTTTTCTCTATCTCTTAATAATGTTTTGAATCTTTAGATTTCATTTTGCTTCTTTTCTCTCAAATTGTTCTGTTTTTTTTCTCAGACACTTCTACTATGCATGCCTACTCTTCCTCCATCAATCTTCAATTTTCAAAACAAAGCTCACAAAACTCGTGGTCACTACTTCTAGTTCCTCTTCTTAAGTGTTTAGAGCCAGTAAAGTTCTATATCCTCATTTAGAAATACTTTCAATTCTCCAATTCAAGGTATTTATCCCCTCCATTGAATTTGACATTGATGAAAATGAATCACCAATTTTTTACTTGGGTCCTCTTTCTGTGGAAAATCATATATGAATTTTTCATTTCTACACCAATATTTACTATTATCTTGTTAGGATCAAATGCTTACCACTAGACCAAATGCTATAGCTATTAGTCATGGTGTAATTTTATTTCCTTATATTAGCAATGCATAGCTCGACTTCTATACATGCTATGGGCAGGCACAAAGGGCTTCACAAGACACACTTGATGCCTTAGTAGGATAGGTTGTCAAACACTGATATTGTGCCCATACACAATAATGAATCCCTAAAGGTGATCATTGGCCTCCCATTCGACCAACATATTCAAGTCCATTCCTATCATCCCATGGATGTTCAAAACTGTTAGCATCTCTAGGAATTTTTCAAATCCCTCTACAACATATTTGAATTGGTTAGATTGAATTCAATAAAAAAATTCTAGAAAGAAATAGGTATTTTTTATATAATTCAGATGTCTGAATATTTTTTTTAAATGCATTCCTCCATTAATTGGAGCTACCTTATATTTTGGTCTCCTTTTACTACAACCTTCATGTTCCCTGTGGCATGATTGAACCTTCATATTTTGATATCACCACTACCATTAGCGTGAAGGCAAATGGTGAACTGTCTCACCTTTACTCTCTTTATCGACCAAAAACTTTTGACAACTTGTTCACTTTCAACCAAACACTCCACTTATTCGACCTTTTTAACAACATCTCAAAGATACCGAATTCTTCAGTTTCTAACAATGAACACATCGTTTTTCCACTTTACTGGCTTGCAAACATCTCTTTTGTGTTTCGTCTCTGAAGATAGCTTTCTTATTTTTGCCTTTAGCTTTTTATTACATAAAGGTGGATATCTGGCTCTAGACCATTTTATGTTAGCTAAACTTTTTGAAACCATTAATCTGGTGGTCAACCATCTTAAAGAGCATGACTTCACTTCCAATTTAGGAAGGCCTTTCTAGATTTTTCAATTATGGTTAATTGTAACTCTACAATAAAATTTCAACTTTTCAAAAAAATTCAACCTAAAATTCAAAACTTTGTCATATAGCCCTAAACTATTGCATGCTTTATTAAATAAAGAACTTGAGTTGAAATCCCTAAAAGAACTATTTGATCATCTCTTCTCATCTTTTCACATTTTTAATGATGATTGTTCCTCACAACATCTGTCAATGTGTTCTCCTAATCTTATTGCCTTTCTTAGTTTACTTCTGATCCAAATCCATCTAGTCCTCAAAGTGTCAAATTTGGTCAAAATTTTTATATCCTTAGTGTCTTCTTACTAGCCTTCCTCAAGATTCATCCTCAAGAGTTAAACTCTTTTTGCTAAACATCATGGCTAGTCAACATGGCCTCGTATAAGAATGTCCAGCCATATTTTTAGATAAACAATTTCAAGGGAAGATTTTGAGGCCCTTTAAATGTTTTCGAGTAAATGACTTTAATGTTGTCATGCACACATAGTTTGAGCTACACAATTTCTTTCCATGTCTTGCATATATAGTACTATTCTCAAAGTGGTGGTTATCTAAAATGCACTTATATTTCAAGGCACTTATCTCTGACAAGCTTTCTCGTTATGTGACTATGCAAACTACAGAGGCTTCGATGAAGACAATAGGTATGCATATTGCCAAAATACTGGCCTTTGAAAAATTATTATAAATTTGAGTATGATCATAAGCATTTAAAGTATATGCTTACTAAGGTAGACAAACCCCTTAATAAGACAAGGGATGCTTATTATGAACATCACCATCAATCCTGGTGGAAAGCTTATAATAAAGATTCTTTGATAAGGATGGACATGCCACCTTTAAAACTGAAACCAATCCCTTTACCAAATGCACCCTTTAGGTTGGTCAAACCTGTCATCCTAAATCTTGTCCCTAATGCCATTATTGCTCATAATTTTTTGCATCATTTCACCATCAATCAATTATCAGTGGCCTATGTGGCCAAGTACTTAGGTAATTTACTTGATTTTTATATTTTGTAACTTTTATTTCAATTATTTTCAACTATTATAGTGCCCATCAAGATCTTTGACATAGCTTGTGAATATAGTACAGTGGAAGCTATAGCCAAAGAAGTGCAATAGAGGCATGATGAAGCAAATGCTATGTTTTTAGATGACAAACCACTAATGCTAAAAAAAGAAAAGAAAATATTAAAGGAAAACCCAATATGAATCGACCAACACCTAAATGATCAAAGAAGAAGCAATAAACAAAGAAAAGACTAAAAAGACTCCTAAGAAGAAAATGATCATTAGGTTAAAACAGATTAGCAGCATAGTTTCTAAACGTGTTGTGTCTAAAACTATCACTTAACCAACTCTACAGCCAATTTCTTCAACTACTTAAGATAAAACTCAGATAAAGGATTCTCGACTCATTTCATTCTTGAATCCCTTTACTGCTTTAGATACTTACATTTCTTTTACAAAATCAAAGTCCAATCAACATTGTATCTCATTCAAATCCAACCATAGCAAAACCTATTTCCTTTACCATCCCAAGAATCTTTCCTTCTCACAACCCTACTCATGTTCAAGTTGAACATTTACTTATAATATATCTATTCTACTTATTCATTTCTATATCCTTGATACTTCCTTTTAGGGTCACCAAACATCTAGTCTCAATGTTGGGCCCTTTATACAAGCAATTGAAAACATCGATAGACAAATTTCAATCTCTCATGATTTCGTCGCAAGCCCTTATTAGCCTTGCTATCATGCTTTCTTCAATTTTGATGTTGAAAAATAATTTTGATTAATATCATGATCTAACTATATGTTTTACTTTTTGTTGATTTTATTGATTCAAAGTTGATCAAGTGATATTCAAGAGATCCACATTAGATATAGTATCTTTATTGATTTTTAGGATCTTTTTTAAGTGTGTTTTCATTTAATTTGATCCAAATAAGTTTCTTAAAATAGTTAAATTGAGATAAAAATAAATCAAGTGAAATGAACTTAAAATCAAATATTTTTCAAGCAAGTTTTCAAATACTATTTTATAAGTGAAACTTTTATAATCTTTCACTATGTGAATTGATTCATGAATCAATTCACAGAATTATATTGAAAAATGTTTTTACCTAAGGTTAGGAATTTTATTGAATTGATTAGGTAATTAATTTATGAATTGTTCATATAATATTGTAAATTGATTTATGCATTGGTTCCATCATGAAGTTCTTGATGATACTCATAGACGAATCGATTCATTAGTTGGTAACCACTCTGAATCGATTCATAGATTCAAAGTTTGTTATTTTTTAAATATGGGTTACCACACAATAAATATCTCCTAAGCTCATTTCAAACTTAACAACTTTATATCAGCAAGTGTGAAAAATTGAGAGAAAATAGAGCTTAAACAGATTTACATCATAAAACAAAGTTATCTTGGACCAAATTGGTGAAGAACACAATATAGATAATTGAGATTTTCATCTCAATTCATAGTATTGTATTTCTTTCCTAATTCTTGTGTTTGTTTTTAGATTTCTAGGTTGATAGAAATCTAGGATACAAACGGAGAGATTGATCTTCCCTTTGCATCTTCTTTAATTGTGAGGTTGATCATAATTAGTTGAAAGTGTAAGGTGCTTTGTATCTAATTTCATTAGCAAGAGCTTGGTTAAATCTTGTGTTTAGGTAATAAAGATGACCAGTTAGTTGAGGATTCGATCTAGTAGATGTATACTTCAATTATAGTTTTCAATTGAAGTGGAACCACTTTAAAAATCTTGGTGTTCTTTATTGTTATTTACATTTCTGCATTTATATTTTTGTTACATTTATATTCTGGTTTAAATTGATAATCTATTTCTACAATCCTACATCATATCTAAATAAGTAACAACAATTGAATCTTTGTTATCCAATAAATATATTGTTGATGGTGGATTTTGGTTCAATCCAAATCTGGCCAACAAAAGGAGTTCTTTGAGGACTCGATCCATTCTCTAGTCATTGAGATGACGAAAGGGTGTTGAATGGCAGGAGGAAGGGAGAAAGGAGGAAAATACACAAGGTTTAACGTGGTTTGGCTAAATCCTGATGGCACTGGACCACGGAGGTGTTTTTATTAATATGAAAGGATGTTTACAGAGCTTTGTTATGGCTTCCAACAGAGTTTTTGTTAGTATTTTTCTCCTCTCTTTTACAATGACTTTGGCCACCCATTTATAGAAGTATAAAAGGGTATAGATGGAACTAAATTAACTACATACCTGTTACATTAAGTATTAAATGTACAAGACTGCTTAGGGTACTATAAACTGGCTTCTGCAAGCTGCTTTCTGTAAGTAGGACCTAATGGCTGTATTCGTAAAATGGTGATGTAAGTTATTTGTTAGTTTTATGCTTGACTTCAACGAGCTTTTGGCTAAATGATGCTGTGTCGCCATGACCTCAAGCCTATATGCTGGGGCTGCTACTGGTTCATGACTTCAGGCTCATTTAACCAGCAAGCTCAGGTCTCCCGTGAGTAGAAAGCTTTTGCATAGTGATCTAGTGAACTAGTCCCTTAGTCAGATTTAGCTCTTCTTGGGCTTTTGCTAGCCCACTGTGCAGTACCAATTTCTATTGATAACATTAGCCCCCTAACTCTCAGTTTGCTTTACAGACTGAGAGTTAGACTTCTACTGGCAAAAGTGTATGCAGTAGTGAAACATCGTAGATCTAGCCTTTATCTTTGCACACTTACTGTCCTTTGTGAGATGCGGCTTTAGTGATCTAGGATTTGTAGGACTCAAAGGACCACATGGATAAGCTTCTATAGCTGGGCCCTTATCTGACCCATTGCAAATCCAAGTCTGGAAGATATCTTTAATCTCGATCATAGGCAATTGTGTAGTCAAAGCATTTCAAATCAACCTGTCATTTCATTTTTTCCAGGCAAAATGCATCTTATGGTTATTTATGTGCTGGCCTTGATTTCTTCCACGCCATTAAATGAGAGTGGTTGGGGGTTTCCTTTCAAATCCTTCGGCTCCTTTAGGTTGAGCTTATTTAAAGCACAAGGAAACCTCTTCTTCTCCTAGAGAGTGTCCAAATGAAGGTTTTAGATAAACCCCCTAATATCTCGATATTTTACTTTTTGAGTGAGAGTGTATGGTCAACTACATAAGGAGCTTCGGAGTTCACACTTTTCCTATAATATGGAGGGATCTCATACGAATCCCAGATTATATCCTCACGGTTGTGAGGTATCTCCTTTTCCACCACTTCAGTAGGCTTTCTCAAACTCTCCCATCCCTGAGAATCAAGGTTGGAGGAAGAAAACTGAGGGCTCAGGCAAGTTAGTAAGCTTCCAATTGGCAGAGGTTTTATCCCTTGGTGGCTTGCCTTCTAATTGGTGAGAATTTTCCTTTCGTGCGTCAATCCTTCTTCCAAAAGAATCGGTTGTAGCTTTTCTTGACTTGTATTTTGACTCTTTTCTTATGTTAATGTACCTTGTTTAGGCTTTTTGATGAATAAAACCTTCTTTTCCCTTTCAGTGCTTAGTTATTTGTCTTGCAATTCTCATACAATAAATGTTAATTCTATGTATAAGAATAATAGAGTAGCCAACTGGCAATGTTTTTGATCAATTGATGAATTTGGTTTGAATGTAAGTAAGTAGTGTGTGAATAGGCTATATGACACTAAAGCACGCAATCACACAAGAGTTGCGAAATTTAGTTCACATGATAGCTGCAAAATTCAAGTCACATGAAAGCTACAAAATTTAGGTCACATGAAAGCTGTGAAATTCAGGTTGCATGAAAGCTATGAAATTTAGGTCACTTGCATATGGTGGCTAAAAAAGTTGCTCATATGCACAATATGATGGTTGTGCATGCATGATGGCTAAGAAAGTTGCTCATGTGCATGAGCTTTTAATTTCACACATGCGATGGCTAAGAAAGTTGCTCCCATGTATGATAAGATTATAATGCACGGTGGCTAAGAAAGTTGCTTGTATGTGCAGTAAGGTCACTGTGGCACACAGTGGCTAAGAAAGTTGCTCGTACACATGAGCTTTTAATTGGCACACATGCACACGGTGGCAAAGAAAGTTGCTTGTATACATGGTGAGATTGCAACGCATGGTGGCTAAGAAAGTTATATGTATAGTAAGGTCACTGTGCGAAGTGGCTAAGAAAGTTACTTACACGTGTGAGCTTTTAATTGGAACACATGCACACAATGGCTAAGAAAGCTACTCATATGCATGGTGAGATCATTGTGCACACACAGTGGGTAAGAAAGTTGTTCATACGCACAAGCTTTTAGATCACATGAGAGCTGCGAGGTTCGATCGCATGAATGTTACGAAGTTCAATTGCATGAAAGCTGCAAAACTTGATCACATGAAAGCTGCAAAGTTCAATCACATGAAAGCTATGAAGTTCAATCATATGAAAGCTACAAAGTTTGATCGCATTTATTGTAACACTTAACCATGACTTGAGACTCAGTTTGCAAAGTGTGCACTTCTCGAAATCTCAAGATCGAATCAAACGATTTCCAAAATTTTAGGATAATCTATAAGGATTGATCTACATGAAATTGGGCCGCTACCATGCATCAAGTTGCAATCTCAATATATGGTTCTTACTACAGCTGACTGCTCTTGCTTGGGGTCTTGTTGATGTTGAGGAGGCTATTGCGTCGCAGGTCGCAACACATATTCTCTTAAACGCCCTCTTTTGATTAGATCCTTAATGACATCTCTGAGAGCTTGGCAATGCGAAGTGTTGTGTCCCACTTTATTGTGATATGCACAGAATTTGTTCATACTTCTACCTGCACGAGGTACCCATAAGGGAGTAGAAGTCCCAAAGTCTTCTTTACTCCTTTCTACTACATAAATTCTATTAGGAGTATCCGATAAGACACTGTAGTGCTCGTGATTAACCAATTATTGAGGTTGCTTAGCCTTGGCCTTCTTCGCGAGCTGGAAGTTAGAGCTGCTTTTTATGTCCTCACGACTATTCTTCCTCTTGCCTTGGCCTGAGTCATCTAGTTCAGGTTTCCTAGTACCAAATGTCTCTTCCTACCTAATTTGCTTGGCATCTTGATTGTAGAACTCTCCTAGGTTTGCTATTGGGGATTTATATATGTTTTTATATAGCTTGTCATCTTTGCAAAGTCTAGTAGATATTGTTGTCAAAATGCTTTTGCCGGACGGGCTTTCAACATTGTCGATCTCACGCCTGACATTCTTCCTAGCTGTTGATATTGCAGGCCGAGAGGTTCTTGAACCAGGTGCGGGGGCTGTCTCCCAATGTGATGGAAAAAACACAACACTTGATCAGGGGATTACTTGTCCAGAGATCCATCTAATCGTTGACCATGTCCAAGTGGTTATGTGGATTGTTGTTTCCATTATAAAGCAGGAAGGTAAGAATTTTGAGCTTCTGGGGGAAAGGCTCCATTTTGATCTTCTTGGAGAAGGGAGTTCGCTCCTTGACATGGTTCTGATCACCTCGAGCTCGGGGGCATGCCTTTAGTTGTTTTACCCTTTAGAATAATTCTTCCACCATCAGTGGCAATCCTTCAAACTTCTGACTAGAGTCTTGTTGGCTTCTCATATCCTCCTCGTCAAATGTGAGACGATCTGAGACATGCTCACGACTGGCTCTGTTCAAAGTTCAAGCTCGCTACTGTTGGGGGATGATTTTGGGTGTGATGACTTTAGCTCATCTTTGTGCACCTTGGACCTATGCCTGAGCTAGCATCTAGAATGCTTCAGCCATCCTCCTCATTGAACCTTCAAATGCTTCCCAACACTAGTGCCATGCCTGGGCTTCGTCAGTCCCGTTGACAGTGACACTGGGTTGACAATGAACCAGGAAGGCCAAACTGTTGGCAGCTCTAGTAGTAAAGGAGCTTATAGTGTGACCTTCTAGTCGATTGATGACAACATCTAACTTCCTAACAACCTTTCCTCTCGCTATTCTAACCTAAACAGAATCAAACAAGGAGACAGAGAGATGACCAAAGAATAGAAGGGTCTCATCGAGTGTGCCAAAATGTTGACAGTGGATTTTGGTTTAATCTGAACTTGGCCAACAGAAAGGGTTCTTTGAGGACTCAAGCCATTCTCCGGTCGTTAAGGTGACGAAAAGGTGTTGAATGGCAAGTGGAAGGGAGAAAGGAGGAAAATACAGGAAGTTTAATATGGTTCAGCTAAATTTAGACAGCATTGGACCCTACATCCATGGAAGTGTTTTTGTTAATATGAAGGGATGTTTACAGAGCTTTGTTATGGCTTCCAGTAGAGTTTCTGCTAGTATTTTTCTCCTTTCTTTTACAATGATTCTAGCCCCCCATTTATAGAAGTATGGAGAGGTACAGATGAAACTAAATTAACTACACATCTGTTACATCAAGTATTAAATATACAAGACTGCCTAGGATACTATAGACTGGCTTCTACAAGCTACTTTTTGTAAGTGGGACCCGATTGTCATGTTCATAGAATGGTGGTGCAAGTTGTTTGTTGGCTTTATGCTTGTCTTCAGCGAGCTTCTGGCTAAATGATGCTATGTCACCACGATCTCAAGCCGATATGCTAGGTCTTTCGTGAGTTGAAAGCTTCTGCATAGTGATCTAGTGAACTCGTCCTTTAGTTAGATTCAGCTCTTCCAGGGCTTTTGCCAACCCACTGCACAGTACCAATTTCTACTAATAACATATATTTTGATAATTTTCTTTAAAGACTTCCACTATTGTAAAAAAGAAAAAAACCTAGAATTAAGATCTAAAGATCAGTATTTTTGGGACCAACAACCCTAAAGTAACATATTCCAAATAGTGTGCCATTCCATCAAAGCATGTCATCGATAATCTTGAGTCTATGCCTCTTCTTAAATCTTCTCGTCAAGAAACTAAATAACCAAATGTCTATGAAACTCATCAATTTGATGAGGCAGATAAAGTGATAATAGGTTTGGAGTCATTACTATCAGAGGAAGATGATACTTTTTTAATATTTGTTTTCATCAAGACCAAGTTAGATGAACTTGCCTATGCTCCTGAAGCAAAGAGTGATAGACAAAATGAAATAAAACAAGCCATCTAGACTCTTAACACCATTTTACAAAATGATTTGGAAGTTGTTATCTCAAATGCCCACCAACATAGTCCTCTCTAATCTTCATTTCAGATTTTGCAATGTACCTCTAAAACCAAAGGCACCATTAGTTTAGAGTTTTTTATTCTTAATTTTCAAGAGCAATTGTCACCATTTTTAGACAAGGTCAAAGCCTGTGATGTGGCTAAATGTAATCTATATGAAGAAAGAAAAATTGGTTAGATTCTCAAAAAATACTGCTAAGACCAAGAAAAGTTTGATTAAAATATATAATGCAGCCATGGAGTTAACTGAGAACAATTCAAAGGAGATTGTTATGGTTAAATCAACTAACAAAGACAGAGCCCAATTTGCCAAAAAAGTTAAAGATGTCTTGACTAATCTTAAGACAACTATAATACAAGTGCAAGAAGCTGGTGTCACTGATAACAAAATGTTTCACTCATTTTTTTGTCCTCTCACTTAGCATTTTAAGGTCCAAAAATGACTTACTCTAGCTGTGTTAGTGTGCATTTGTGATTTTGTGTCAATTGGCATCATATTGAAAAATTCTGCATAATTGGCCATTTTGAGCAATTTTTGTAGTCTGGCTATATCTTGAGCTAAACTTGTCCAATTGATGTGATTTTTATCTTGTATGAAAGCTAAGAGACAGCTCTACAACTTTCATGAAGACTCCTAGGCTGAATCACATGATTGGTTACCTGAATTTGGAGTTGAAGCTGACACTAGAATGTTGCCAGAATACTGTCTCGAGCAACCTGACCTCTGTGCATTTAATTAATCATAATTGGAGATATGCAAGCCCAATTAAGTGAAACAAAGCCCAAATGGAAGCTAACACATAATTCTACCTTTTTCATGAAGACTTCCAAAGCTAAAAACATCAAATTGGGTGTCAAAAATAGGTTGCAACAGAGAGGTAAAGTTGCTACAAAATGGGTCTCTACAGAATTAGTGTTTTAAGGCCCCAATTGGCATGGATCTTAAGCCCAAATGACCATCCTTTGATCTAGCAAATACTTAGCCAGTTGGAGACCTAAAAGTAAAAGTGGAGAAAGCAGTCTACAAAATGAACAGCATGTAGAAAGTAGTGGCTGCCAACCAGACTAGCCATCATACCTACTCACCTATATAGCTGCCTTATCCTCATTTTACCTGGGCAAAGTCATTTTGTTGAGAAGTTTTTAGTTTGATTTTGTAAGTAGTTTTAGTGTAATTTTTAGCTTAATTTCTGGTATCATTAGGTTGGCACATTTTTCTTCCTTTTTCTTTGTATTTTCTGCCTCCATGGAAGGTTGAATTGCTGTAACTAGTCCAAGCGGTTGTAAACTTGAAGATTAATGTTGAGGTTTTGTTCTTTCATTCTTGCATTCAATTGTTGGCCATTTCTTTCCTTTTTCCTCTTTATTTTATTGTGAAAATATGAGTTTAATGGCTTCATTTGATTTAGATATTATATGATTGTTGCTTAATGATCAATATTAGGAAGAGGATAGAAAAACTAGGCAATGCATTGAGCTTTTGATGTCCTATCTGTTTGGCTGAATCTTGACTGCTTAGGATAGATTCATTAATCATTCCAAGGCTTCTTGTTATGATTATCAACAATTGAATGAA
>JANHAO010009675.1:0-18197 GCA_026873985.1 Saraca asoca
AATTGGATTCTTTCTTTCTTGTTTATTTTCTTAACCTTAATCCAAAAAATTATCAATCGCTTCCGCCCAAATTATTTCACATCATTCTCTTTCCCCTTCTATTGTCGGAGCATTACTCTTCCTCTCTCTGTTTATCTCTGTTCTCTTCTTCTCTCTCTTCTTTTCGTCTCTCTCTTCTGTTTCTATCTCACATGGCAACTACCAAAAGGGAGGGTTGGAAACGGGAACAAGTTTCAGAAGCACCCATACGATGCCGCATGATTGCCAGATTGTTTTTCTTTGTGAATCGCTTGAATTGTGTGACTCATACGATTTCGGCACGACTCGTACAATCCTAGCGATTCATATACCGATTCTAGCACCACTCCGATTCTTTTCTACGATTTGCATCGTTTTGGCTTAGAATCGGATCGAACCGCACGATTCGAATCACGAATCATACGATTTCTATAACTATGCTTTCTTGCCAAGTAAATATCTTTCTAAAACACTCCTAAATCACATAGCATCTTACTAGATCTCTAATTCTATATTATTGATCCTAAAACTACTCTAAACTAAATAAATACCTACAATGTAGTTGTGTTTGACCCATCTTTGTTCTATGTCAGTTTCCTCCACTCCAAAAAAACTTGTCCTTGAGTTCATAGGTTGATCTTGAAGTCTACCATTCCATATCTTTTCATATTTTGAATATTTGGATATCTTGAAATTCTTTGCGACTTGCCTCCCCATGATTTGAGAAATTATAACCTAATCTATTTCCATCTTTATTAAGTTTCCCTAAACAATTGAGTGCGGAATAGAATCCAAACCAAGCAATTCAAATCCAATAAAATCAATATTCTTTATTCTTAAATATTTAGGAACAACTTGAATGTTGAAAATTACTGATTTGCTTTGAGAGTCTTCATTAAAGAAATCTGTTGGAATTTCTATAATCTCCAAGTATTATACATCATCTTCTAATGGTTGAATAGCTTCTTTATTGATGATTTGGGAGTAATCTTCTCTAAGAATTGGTTGATTGGAAACAATAATATATTTGCTCTTCACTAGGTGAACCTTCTGCAACTTGAACCTGTGGAATTTCATCTACCTTCTTGATGACTTCTTGTATTTCTTCTTCATGTTGTACCTCTTCCCCTTGAATAATTGATTGTTGTATAACAAATTCTTCTTGTATATAATTATAATTAGAAAACTTCAATCCTATTGTCCTTGCAATTCTTGAAAATTGAAAATTTTTTTTGTAAGCTTTGGATAAATATAACTAAAAGAAGGCTTAACATAATTCTCAAGAAAAGAGTTAACTCTTTTTCCCACTCTATGTAAAGCTTCCTCATAATCATTGAAGAAAAATTCTGCAATCAAAAGCCTTTTCATCTTTCACCAAGAAGAAACTTTCCTCATACCTTCACAAACTCATCAATACATTTGTAAGATGCAAGTTGGATTCGATTAAAATATGAAATTTCTTTAATTTTAAAGTAACATTCAAGGTCTACCAACCAATTAACGAATTCCCGTTTGAAGAAATATCCATCAAAACAAGGAATTTCTAGAAAATCAAGCATGAAAACACCATTTTGCCAACCATCACCAAGAGGATTGCTTTGTACAAAACCACTACTACAAGCCATCAAGCAAGGTAGGTCTCTACTCTACTACCACTTAATGTTTAACGCCGGATGAAAGCGTGAACATAGGTACTAAATAACATTTTAGTTGACGGCTTACAATCCACTAGGAGAAGAACTTTGGAATCCACTAGAAAAAAGGAAAACTCATTGGATATCATTAAAATAAGAAATATAAGGTGTATTTTATTTTACACATTGATGCCTTATTTATATGCACAATAAGACTTCCTCATCAAGTAAATATCTTTCTAAAACACTCCTAATTCATATAGTCTCCTACTAGGATTCTAATTCTTATTATTTATCTAAAAACTACTCTAAATAACTAAATAAAATTCCTAAAATTAACACCTACAAAAATTATATAATAATTATGAAAATCCAAATGTAGTTGTGTTTGACCCATCTTTTTTGTCCTACATTATCACCGCCCACCACCATCCACCACAATGCCCACCACTACTACTATTAATCACTGCCTATCACCATATACCATCATTGACCACTGTTGAGAAAATAATTAAGATTTGTGTTGGGAAGAAGTAGAGAGAGGCTAGAAAGAGTTTAGAGAGAACACAAATAATATAATTGAATAAATAAGACTACTGAATTATATTGAAATACTTATCCTTACTCCTCTATTTATATAGAACCTATATAAAAGGCAGAGTTCTAATAAAACTCAATAACTTATTGACTTAACTTATAACTTATCTCTAGTATTATAGTCTAACTAAATAATCTAATGACTTATTAGTCATATATTCTAGCTTTATTTCCTAACACTCCCCTTCAAGCTGAAGCTTCCAAAACTTAAGCTTGTTACATTAACTTTCAAAAAATAAAATGTAATAAAAAAATATCTATAAAGAAAACTTGATAGACTTTAAACTGCACAAATAGCTTGTAACAAACACAGCATTGAACAACTCCTCCTAAACCAAACACTCACAAACCCCAAAAACAACGCCAAAACCTCGGTAAATATAACTCTAGAAGTCTTCAACCAACTACCCTTGGTTGCTCCTTCGACCTTCTTTCAATTGTTCTCCTTGGCACAAATGACATAACTTCCAAAAGTCTTTTGCTAGCTTCCCTTGAGTTGCTCCCTCAATCTCTTGGCCAAAAACACCAAAACCTATGGTTGGATTAATACCAAAACCACCAATACTACCACAAACCATGTTACTCCCAAGTTGTATTCATTGAAGCCAATTCCAAGACATTAAAGTAAGTCACGTAACCAAATTAGTGGTCCAAATCACTTCATATTGAGAATAATCTCACCAAATTAGACCTGTGCAAACACAAGTCACACCAAATAATACTCCAAATCACATGAAGGCACCAAAATTTGCCAAACAGTATTCCAAATCACATGAATCACCAAAATTCGTCAAGCAATCCTCCAAATCACATGAACCACCAAAATTCGCCAAGCAGCCCTCCAAATCACATGAAGACATCAAAAGTCACAAGTCGTTGAACAGTGCTTCAAATCACATGAAGACACCAAATATCACAAGTCGCCAAACAGTGCTTCAAATCACATGAAGACACAAAAATTTACTAAATAGTCCAAACGTGTATAACACCAAAATGCACTCCGAATACTTCAAATCAACTAAATTGTAGCAAAATAAAAGTAACTTATGCTACTTCACACCAAAACTATGTCAAACAAATTTTCAAAAACACCAAATGAGACTTGCCCAGCATAAATCACCACCAAGCAGTCTTTCAAACCACCAGAAAACAGAATTCCACAGGACCTAAAGCCAAATATCACACAAAATCATGCAAACTCATCGCAAACAATCTAAAATCAAGCCAAACTAAATTAAAGTAGACAACCAGAGCCAACTTCAATAAGAACTGCAAGTTTGCAGCCAAAGCAACCAAAAATGCACACAACTAGTACTTAAATTACTCAAAACTTCACAACCTAGAGACAAACCAACAAAAATTGCACCAAAGAGTATTAAAATTAACCAAAGGACAGTCCAGACAGTATGATGGCACCAGAAATAGCAACACTGATCTGGTTCAGATTCTTGCATCTGCCAAAAGTCACCAACAATCAACAAGATAAACTAAAACACAACAAGCATTTGAATAGAATTTCCATCAATCCACAAACTAGCATAATTAAGCTCTAAGTCACTCAAACTAGGTCAAATCAGCCAGCTATGCAAAGACCCACTGAAACTACCTTAGGCAATGAGAAAATACACCACAAGCATGTCCAAAGAAGCTTCAAAGCAAACCAGCAGAACAAGAATCAACCAAATCACATCAAATATACACCACCAATCAACAGAATTGCGCAAAATCATGCTTCAAACACATCAGATTCAGCAACACCCTCCATAGAAAATCCAAAAAGAACCTTACCCAAACCATCACAAGACCAAAATTGAATGACGCAAAGCTCAATTACATAAAGCCTCAGAAGGTGCCAAAGATGCTGCTGCTGGAAGCACATCACCAAAAACTGCCTCAAGCGCTGTCACGCGCCGCCGCATTCTTCTGCGCTTGGTGTTCATGCGCCATCACAGAAATCCTGCATGTGCTTCACACGTCATCTAGAACTAATCACCAGTCTCCTGTGGTTATTTGCCTAAATGGGTTTCACTAGACTTGGGGTCTCCAGTGCCCAATAGTTGCGATAGCTACCTTGTTATAGAAACATTCTTCTCTCGTGTATTTTTCTAATTTTAATTTTACAAAAAACTTAATTGATAGTAACAATGAAACCCAACTTCTGACGCAAGAATAATTTTTTTTTCTGCTCTCTTATTTTTTTTATTCTTTTCTTTCACTAAAACTCGATCAACAATAACAATGAAAAATAAATAAACATAACATCTAGAACAACTTGATTCTTTCACCCTTTTTAGTTTTACGAAATCAAATAACTCTAACAAAAAAAAAAAAACTAAACTTAAATTCTCCATCGGCAGTTTAATCTCTTTGAGGTTGTTGGAAGCAGTATAACCCACAAAGCCTCAAGGCGGATGATACCGTTTTGATATAATGTTGAGAAAATAATTAATGTTTGTGTTGGAAAGAAGTAGTAGAGAGAGGCTAGAGAGTTTGAAGAGAACACAAATAATATAATTAAATAAATAAGCATGCTGAATTACATTGAAAATTTTATCCCTACTCTTTCATTTATATGGAGCCTATATAAGAGGTAAAGTTCTAATAAAACTCAATAACTTATTGGCTTATCTAAACTTATGACTTATCTCTAATATTATAGTTTAATTAAATAACGTAATGACTTAGTCATATATTTTATCTATATTTCCTTAACAACCAGCACCTACCACCGCGCCTACTGTTGTTGACCATCAACCCATCGTTGATGACCACCGTCCACCATCATCTACTACCTTGACCACCACCCAACTAGGCAACAAGAAAGGGAATCATAATTAGTGTGATTCCATTTCCTAATATTACATTTAGTTGAATGGAATGAAATGAAATGTTATTGGGGATAAGAATGGAAATGGGAATGCAATGATCATTCCATAATTATGTTTAGTATGCTCAGGAATGGAATGAACATTCCATTCCGTTTTTATATTTGATACAACAAAATATTATAGGAATGGAATGAAAAGACGCAGTCAATTATAATAATATCCTTACAATAAAAAATAATAAAATATTTATTTAAAAGCAATAAAAAACGTGCAAGGCTTCAATTGTTCAAGTTATATAGCAATCATATATAAGTTAAATAAGTGATATTGTGATACTAACAAAATAATAACTATAACATATAAGTTAAATAATTAATTCATGTTTTCTATATATTTATTATGCTAATTGCCAAAAATCTCCAACACTTATTGATAGTATGATATTGTTTTGCTCTTCAAGTATGCTAGCCTTCTTTTCATAAATTTTGACTTTCTTTATATGTCGATAAATTCTAATTTGTTGATTTTTATTTTATATTAAATAATCTTGTATAATAAATAATATTTATTTTATAAAGAATATAAAATATCTTGTTTTAAAAAGGCTTGAGCAGTTTGCTTCAGTTTCCACTGTCCATATTTTAAAAAGGGAAAAATACCAACTTTGGAAGAGAAATTCCTTGCTGCTTGAACAGTACCAAAATTATGGATTAAAAATAATTGATTCCGGGAGGATTGCAACAATGAACTGGAGTGATGCATGTTGCCAGAAAGATGAAAGGGTAAGCTGGCATAACATATGGCTAATAGCCTAATAGAAGAGGCAAAAAAAAAAGTGTAGAGACGGGATCGAAACCAGCTCTGATACCAACTTAAAATAAAGAATAATAAATGAGAAGAAGAAGAATATTTGTGAAGGCTTGAGCAATTTTCTTCAGCCAGAGGGCTATTTTTATGCATGGATCAAGAGATATTTACAATCAATAGTTGTCAATCAACCCCAATTCTAGTCTAGGGAATCAGTGATTAGAATCAGCTTAGAGTCTGCCTACAATAATTTCCCAATATAAACATGATTCTACATGCTATAATTAGTTCCAAAATATAAACTAATTATTCAACACTATACAAGGAAACAACTAGGAAAAGGAAAGAATCCATTACAGAGCTGTACACACAGAATTCGGAATATAAATGCAAAGAAATAAGGGAAAGAGGGAAAGAGGGAATTTCCAGCAGCATAAAATATTGATCAAGTTAAAGGCATGCCTGAAATGTCTTACCTCTGTGTTTTCAAACATCCTCAGCACGATGTAGCTCATATAGTCAAGCTCCTTTGTTTTATTTAGGCGCTCTAAAGCATTAAGGCAAACAAGACTCTCTTCTTCTTGAAGAGATTCATCCAGATTACAATAGCAAAGAACATTCACGAGAGAATGGATATGTGATTCCTGCAAATAAAAATAATAGAATGGAGAAATGATTATGAAAGTAAATACACATGCAAATAGGCAACAAAAGAACACTGTAGAATCTAGTCTGTTTTGGAGCATGCAGTTAGATATAAATACCACTACCTCTTCTTTTCATATAATTTGATTATTTGAAATTTGTTCTGAAGATTGAACTTTTTTAAGTCATGATTTAATGGATTGATACAACAGATAAAAATGATTTTGATCATGCGCATGGTCAACAGAAGGTAACAAATTACCTTCTGCAAATAGACTCTTGAGAGAAAGGGAGAACAGAGAGATAATAATCATGGATGATTCATTTCGATGATAGGGAGCAGAATACACTACAGCTAACTACCTTTGTAAGGCAAAACAAAAAGACAACTACGACAATACAGCCAACTATGACATAAAACAAAAAGACAAAAAATACCCTTTTAAGGGAAAACAATAGTGTAACACTATACACTCAACTATCTAACATTGAATATTATATGTAAAAATAATAAAACAGAATTTCTACTAAAATAATAAAGGAAGTAGAGTTTGCAAGTATATAATTAAAAATACTCAATATCAAGCTTGTAACTGTCAAATATAATTAGATTTCACAATAAGTTAGCTAAGTTTTTTCATCTTGTGAGCATTAGTATACCTGATTTCTTTGCACAAGAAGTTTATTTTAACACGCAAGATAATCAAGCATAACCACACAACCAAGTTTTACCACATTACCACTAAATTCTTAGGTATAGGTTAATGCAAGCCATTTCTGTTTAAAACAAAATAGAAATATGTCTTATTCTTTAACATGAGATCCACAATATATAGCAAACATTTTTTATGATTTTATCCTTGTTAAATCATCAGATAAGACATAGACACATATACAAGCATGGACAAAGATTACTGTTCAAGATGTAACACAGTGAAATACAACACTCACTGATGTGAAGTAAAGGCGTGTCCGCACATGTCGTTCAGGTGTCTTGACATTTGCATACCTGGAAGGAAATAAGAAGATAATTAAAACAAAACATAATAATGTACAAAATTAAATAAGGTCATGACATTCACTTTGGATCCAAATATTTGGGCTCCTTATCATTGTCATCATCTTGATCCATTGATAAATCATTTGATGTGCTAGATCTTCTTATGTCATCATTCTTATTGAAATGTCTTGATTTAGCTTCTGCATCTTCCTTTTCATTTTTTGTGGATGATAAATGATGATGGTCTTGGTTACTCTTCAACTCTGCAACACTAATGGCTTCCTCATGAGTGTTCCTCAGATCAATTAAAATTTTACCCAATAAATAACGAGCAATCTGAATAGGAACCGCACAAATCAAAACAATCAGATGGCTGTACTTACAATCGGAGGCAGAAAAAATGCATTCAGGTATCACTGTATGAGATCCTCACCACATAAAATGAAGTGTAAGAAACTTAAGACAAAAGTCATAACAGATTAATTACTTAACATAAAACATCAGATTCTCATTCCATAATGCCTGTTTCTTACTTATCTTCAAGGTTGAAGGTTGTTAAGAGAGAGAGAGAGAGAGAGAGAGAGAAGATATTCTGAAGTTGTGCTTCACAATGAGCCAAGTATATGTATTTATAGTGAAAATATGTATATGAGATAGAGTTCTAATAGGTCTAGACTTATCATTTATCCTATTCTATATAAACTTATCACTTATCTAATCATAAGCTTATCACTTTAATTAACCTATTCATTAACACTCCCCCTCAAGTTGGAGCATAGATATCAAACATGCCCAGTTTGTTACAAATATCATCAACCCATTTTCTCGGAAGTGTCTTAGTAAATAAATCAGCAAGTTGATCCCCAATTCTAATATACCTAAGAGCAATTACTCCTTTCTAGAGTTTCCACCTAATAAAATGACAATCAACCTCTATATGCTTTGTACACTCATGAAAAATTGGATTTGTAGCAATATGAGTGACAGACCGATTATCACACCATAACTGCATAGCTCCAAAGGACTTAATGCCAAGTTGACAAAGAAGGTAAGAAATCCACACAAGCTCAAATATAACATGAACCATAGCCAGATATTCAGATTCTACATTTCACCGAGATACAACAGCTTGTCTCTTACTTTTCAAAGACACAAGATTTCCACTGACAAACATACAATATCTTGAAGTAGATCTTCAGTCCATAGGACATCTTGCCCAGTTTGTATCAGAAAACTTTCTACTTTACAATGACCATGATTTTTGTATAAGATTTCATGCCCAGGTGCCTTCTTTAGATATTTTAATATGTGAATAATTGCATCCCAATGAGAGGTTTTTGGAGAATTCATAAACTAGCTTACTACATTGGCTGGGAAAGAAATGTTAGGCTTGGTGATAGTCAGATAGTTCAATTTTCCCACTAATCGTCTGTATCGTTCTGGGTCTTCTATTAGTTTTTCGTCTTCCAATCCAAGCTTAACATTTGGAATCATAGGGGTATCAAACGGCTTGGTCCCAAGCAAACCTATTTCATTGAAAAAATCAAACACATATTTTCTTTGTGACAAGAAAATTCCTTGCTTATTTCAAGCAATCGTAATACCCAAGAAGTACCGAAGTGCTCCTAGGCCTTAGTTTGAAATTTGATTTGAAAAAAAGTCTTCAATTTTGAAATGCCCAAACTATCACTGCCAGTAATCACAATATCATCCACATAGATAGTCAAAAGAATACAACCAGAATTTGATTGATTATAGAAAACAGAATGATTATGATCACTTTTCTGCATCCCAAATTCCATGATCATATCACTAAATTTTCCAAATCAAGCTCGAGGAGACTGTTTCAATCCCTACAATGACTTTTTTACCCTGCACACTTTATCTTTTTCATACTCCCCCTTAGCAACAAAACCAGGTGGTTGCTCGATATACACTTCAAGTGGATCACCATGGAGAAAAGCATTTTTTACATCAAGCTGATGAAGAACCCAATTTTGAGAGGCAGCAAGAGAGATAAATAAATGAACAGAAGTGATCTTAGTCATAGGAGAAAAAGTTTCGGAATTATCGATGCCATAAGTCTGAGCATACCCCTTTGCCACTAAGCGAGGTTTCAACCAAGCAACTGAACCATCCGGATTGACTTTCACAATAAACACCCATTTGCACTTAATAGGTTGCTTACCATGCGATCAAGGCACAACATCCCAAGTTTGATTGGCCTCAAGAGCCATCATTTCTTCCTCCATAGCAGCACGCCACCTATCATGAGAAAGTGCCTCTGAAACTGACTTAGAAACAGTAATAGAATCCAACGAGGTAATAAAACATTGTGACAAGATAGGTAAAGATGAATAAGACACAATGGTAGAAATCAAATAAGGGTCATTATGGGTACCTTTTTGAGTGCAACTACGAATACGTTTTTGTTGAGCAATAGGCAAGTCAAGATCAGAGGACATAGGAAGCGGACCTTGTGAGGAAGAAGCCGGCGAGTGAGATGAAGTTGATGGGATGTTTGTAACAGGCGCTCTACTTGATGTCTTAGTAATGGTAGAAGGACGAACTGCATCTGGTATCTACACTCTATGAGAGTAAACACACTTAATGGGAAGAGAAGTCCAAGTTTTAGTGGAAGAGACCTAGGGAGCAGAATGCTCAAGGAAATGTTCATTAATAAATTTAGAATTTGACACCGAACAAGAAGACTTAGAAGATCCAAAAAATGGAGTGGACTCGGAGAAATTAAAATAAGAAGAAACAACATAACGACTTAATCTAGGGAAGTAACATCAATACCTTTTTGAGTTCAAGAATATCCAAGAAAGATACATTTCAAAAATCGAGGATCTAACTTAAAATTTGGGGACGATGATTCTATACAAAACATGTGCAACCAAAAACACGTGGAGTGAGAGGAAACAATGTTTGAGAAGGAAACAAAAAAGAATTAGGTATTTGCCCATCAAGGATCAAAGATGGCATACGATTGACGAAAAAAACAGGTTGTAGCAACCGTGTCTGCCCAGAACACCTTAGGCACTTTCTTTTAAAACAAGAGAGCATGAGCATCCTCCAATAGGTGACGATTTTTTTCTTTCAACGACTTCATTTTGTTGTGGAGTAACTGCACAAGATGACTAATGAATTATATCGTGCTGTGACAAATAAGAAGAAAATTTTACTGAAAAGTATTCTTTAGCATTATCACTTCGAAAGTTGCATATTGATGTTTGGAATTGATTTTTAATTTCAGCATGAAAGGCACAAAAAATATCAAACAATTCTGGTGCTGTTTTTTTTGATTTTTTGGTTAAATAATCTATGATGGCTGACCCCACTTCTGATCTGAGTACAAAAAACAAAAATCCAACCTGTGGGGATGTGGAAAAATAAGAATGCAAAACCCTCTTTTCAGATCTGATCCCAAATCGGCTAGAATTACTAACTGGAAGTTGGATGCAGAAGGTCGACAGTATCTTACTTGGAGAAAAGCTGTTGAATACCTATTTGAGGGGATTGAAAAGGTAGATCACCTTACTTCGGATCCCCCTACAAACAGTACCAAAGTTAAATGGATGATGGAAGACCGACATTTGTTTGGCCTCTTGTGTAATACCTTGGCAAGTGAAGTCGAGGATAATACTATTCATTGCAAAACAATCAAGGACTTGTGGACTCTCCTTGAGAGACTGTACTCAGGAAAAGATAATCTGCATCAGATATACAACTTATATGTATCATTGTTTCAACCCACTGAAAAAGGTAAAAATATTTCACAAATATATTCTGATGTTAATCGTCTCTTTAAACAGTAGAATGTTCTTATTCCTATCACTATAGATATTGAGGCAATGCAGACTCACCGGGAACAATTAGGAGCTCTATGTTTTCTGATATCTCTATCCCCTGAACTTAACACTGCTTGTCAACAAATCTTAACCAATTCTGAATCACTCATAGCAGATGTCTCTTCAAAATATCGGAGATGTGCCTTCTCAATCTAACACTACAACTCCTAGTGAGTCATCTGCCTTGATTGGATCCGGTATTACAGGGGGTCATGGTAGTAATAAAGGAAGAAAAGGAAGGGGGCATGATTCTAATATAGCCTACATCTGTCATTATTCCAAAGAACCTGATCATATCAAGAGAAATTGTCCCAAGTTAAAAAATGCATCACCTCGATTTGCACATACTACAACTAATACTCTTGCACCAGAGTTTGAGCCTACTTGTGGAATAATCATATTTGAAGACGAGTATGCTCAATATCTTCAATTTCAAGCCTCTTAGTAATCATCACCCATCCAGTCCACTACCATTGTGGTTGAAACAGGTAATCCTACTATGTGTCTCTCCAATTCCAATACTAGATGGGTCATTGATTCAGGTGCTACTGATCATATGACGGGTAATACAGGTATCTTGTCTTCTTTTCACAACTCCTCTGCCTCCCATGTTACTTTAGCTAATGGGTTTACTGCTTCTGTTGTTGGAAGTGGTACAGTTAATGTCATACCTAATATTTCTTTATCTAATGTTTTATGTCTTCCCAAGTTCCCATTCAATTTACTTTCTGTTAGCCAATTAACACGTACCTATAATTATGGCGTTTTTTTTTCCTGATTATTGTGTTTTTCAGGATCTGACAATGTTAAGAGAGAGAGAAGATATTATGAAGTTGTGCTCAACAATGAGCCAAGCATATGTATTTATAGTGAAAATATGCACATAAGATAGAGTTCTAATGGGTCTAGACTTATCATTTATCCTATCCTACATAGGCTTGTCACTTACCTAATCATAGGCTTATAGCTTTAACTAACATATTCACTTATCTAATAGCTCACCTTCCTAAATAATTCCTTCATCCCCCCACCTGCTGAACTGGGATAGTATATCATTATACTATGGTCATCCCCTTCACAAAAGCAAAAAGATTAGAGTTACCACCAAGTTATACATCTGATACATCATATAAAAAGTCATTAACATCATATAAAAAGTTTACTACAACAGTTGAATGATATGAGCATCTTGGAGAAAATAACTTCCATTCATTAATGATTAATATATGATACAAATTTTAGAAATAGGTTAATAATCAAAGGCCAAATAATATTAGATATATGCTATAGATATAGCATTAACTACATGGTTTCAACCCAAGTTTCACTCAATTGTTCAGTGATTCATAGAATCATAATCTTCAGTTACCTTTTGCACCAAAGTCAGGCTAAGGTGGGGAAGAATAGGGTTAAGAAATATAGACACTTTTCTTTTATTTCTACCATAAGAAATATCTATCACTTTCTTTGTACACAAAAGCCTTAATCTGAACAAGAGCAACAAAATAAAAGAGTTCATCCTAAAATTGAGTAACATGCTCACCATGAATAGGCTTCTCCACAAATGGCTTCCAGAAACACATACCATGAACCTCAACAAAATCTTCTTCCTCAATAAAGTGGTCCAGCTCTTGGTATGGGACTTCCCTATTTACAAGGGCATATCTTGGAACAGTGATTCCAAACATTTCAAGACACTTGAATTCCAAGTATAGAAACTTAGTAAAAATGTTATACAGACAAAAAAAATAAATAAATAACATGAAGCAAATAATCACTCATGCATAGATCCTTTACAATTATTCACAGACATACAACTACAAATATGGTAATGTGAAATGGGAGCAAATATTCAACCAGAAACAGCAAAGAGACTGGTCATTAGACGATGATAACTTTACTAAAAACTAAGCCATAGTTTGTCCATCACCACAAGTGTGTTCCATTTCCTTACCTTTTTTTCTTTCAATTTCCATTTTCTTCCAAGTGCTTAAAAAGCAGAGACAAACTGATCTTCAAGGACTGGCTTGACTTTACAATATAAATGGTATAGCAACAAGACTTCAAATGAACCTGGCATACAGGTTGGGCCTATATTCCCAAGCCAGAGCCATGGAAAAAAAAAAAAAAAAAACTAAACAATAGGCCCTACTTGTCCCCTTATATCATCTATTGCTCTCCAATAAATTTATGACCCAAAATGAATATAGAATAGAACAAACTTGGTATACGAACCCAGCAAATAATTAAGAGTATTTTGCTATTAATGTGCTTAATATTTCCATCTACTTATTTTTGTGTGGACCGGAGTTATTAGCTCACCATAAGATAGCACCTTACAAAGCATTCGAAGATATGAAAGATTGTGGACTTTTAAATTAACCACAGAAATTTAACATAGCTTAATCTATACCAGTATGAAATGCCAGAGAAAATGAAACCTAAAACTAGAAAAGAAATACAAAGTTATGAAATTTGATCTTTCATACATGTTACTCAATTTTAGGATGAACTCTTTTATTTTGTTACTCAATTTGATCTTCGGTCATGAAGAAGGTGCTGTGGCTCCAGTTCATTCACTAGAAAGGGTCTGGATCACATGCACATAATCAGATCTATAAAATTTCTCTGAGTTACATGGTTTATCACTTTGAAGATCATATAGTAGACAGGATGAAGATAAAATTATATAAAATCATTTGGAAAAAAAGAAAGAGAGTTACTTCCTTAAAGCAGCATATGCCTCAGCCTTTTCAAGGGGATAACCAGAGGAATGGAAAGCAATCAAACAATCACATACTGGCCAGCTGAAATAACAAAATATGTAAAATTAGTATTCATACCGTGCAATCCTAGACATCCACAGAGTTAATAGCAATAAACTATTTTTATTTTGGGCTATAATTTCCATGTTCAAGATGTATGAATCATCTTCTCACAGTGTCACCTCTATTAAATTTCCTCAGTTTATGACAACCTTTATCAGTTCATTTAGAAATAAGGATTGAAATTTTTAATTTGAAACTTCAATACAACATCAGCACTTGTTGTATCCATATCAAATCCAGAAGAAACTCCATATTGAACACTTCAGCAATCTCAAATTCCAACAGAAACAAATATTGCCATAAGCAGACAATGCAGAAGGCCAGAGTATTATCTTGATGAAAATTCCAGATATTAAGGGAAAAAAAATCCATAATTTGCTTAAGATGAAAATTGCAAAAATTGTAGGTACACTCTTTGGAGGAGAATATTCTATAGGACCTCCCTTTGCAAAGCTAAACTCAGCATGCATCAATAGTGTGATAAAATGCCATGATTGACTGGAAATTTTATTGTTTGTTTGTATAATATTTAAAATTCCCTTTGCTATTGCAACGAATAATTTATGCCATAATATCTGTCCATGTGTTCAGTAAACCATGAGGATCACCTATTAGCTTTTTTGACAGAGCATGAGCAGCATTTCTCTTACAATCCAGAATCCACCTTTCTATGAAACAAACTAAGACTAAAAATTAATTGCATCCATGAATTAAAGATATTTAAAAGCTTCATCATTGACTTGATAAGTACCCGTGGTTTTCAGACTACAAAAAGTGATCCAAACAGTAAATAATATTCTACTAATATTATACACAATGATTTACAATTTAAACTTGCTCCAGCTGATAATATCAATTTTACCTCTCTATGGGATCTTCCAGAATGACCTTATCTCCGAAATGTATGATCTTTAAAAAAAAAAAACACACACACACACACACACACACACACACAAAATTTAATAAGAAAGATCTAACAGAGATGAACTATGCTATTACATTGCAAGCCACAAGAAAATATATAAAAATAAAAAAAATACAAAGTTTGTATGTAAATAATATAAAGATACAGAGATATTTCTGTACTTCGCAATTTTCAACAGCTTCATGGATATCAACAACGATCACAACAACTCAAACGTTTACCTCAAATCCACCAAATGCTTGCAACCTGTCAAGAATCTGCCCCATTGGCGCCGAGAAAACCTGTCAAAAAAAAAAAAAAAGCCGGTCCATGAACGAGGAACAAGAAAGAACACAGCAATACACAATGTCTCCCAAAACCATAAAAACTGCAAAGAGCGTAAAGAAATAGAACCTCGGGGCCACATTTCACCTTGTTTTCCATCACACAGACTCCAATCTTGATCTTCTTCTCCCTCCATATTCGGGAACTCAACAAAATTCTCTGTTCCAATCCAATGCGAGAAAAAGCAACGCAAACGTCAAATGATAAACGAAAAGCATACATACATGGACGAATCTAGAAGGAAACGGAAGGAGCCAGATGAGCTGTGAAGAAAAAGAAGCGAGAAACTGACGAAAACAGCTAGCACCGACTTAGATAAGTCAAAATACGGAGGAGCAGGAGGAGGAGGTGGAGGCGGCGGTGGAGGCGGAGAGCGAGTAATACTTCACACTAACTGCTCCTACAGAGTCATGGCTTGCCAGAGCTAAAAGCGCCGTAAAAGCCACTGAGATAAAATTTAAAAATTTATTTATTTATTTTGATTTTCGGGGACGTGTTCGGAAATTGACACTTTAGACTATCACGATGCAAGGTACTTAGAAGAGTTGTTTAAGTGTTATTTATTAATTTTTTATTGGGTCCCACACTGCCACATTATTTTATACTTTTTTATGCAACTCAAATAATTTTATCCCACGGTGCAACTATCAAATTTTTTAAATGAATCCCATAATTATCCCACTTCTTTTAACTTATCTAATAACTGCACCCACTTTTTCCTTAAGATACAGTTGCTTATTAAGCAATTACAATGCTGACTTGTTAAATAACTATTACTTCATAGTGGATAAACAACTTTAAAGAGAGTTACTTAAATTAAGTTTCCCTTGAGCTTCCCTAATTGTGGACAGCATTAGGATTATGGAATATGCAACTGGAACGAGGGTGGTGAACTTTTTCTTGAAAGTAGGCCGGTGGTGAGAAGAAGTCTTTCAGGTGGATAGTTTTCTTTGTATATATTATTTAGGTATAATATTTTTTTAATACGACCTATGGCACATATAAAGAATCAGACTGAACGTAAGGTAAGGTAAAGTACTTGAAAGACGATAAATCAGCAAACATAGCTTTGATATTTTAAAAAAGAGTTATTTCCATTCATTCCCCTCCAATTGAAATTTGAAAAATTATCATTTTCTTCTTTAATATTTAAGGAAATATCAAAATACTCCTTACTATTAGAACTATTATTATTTTCCCCTTTGACATTTGAAAAATCTATCATTTTCGTCATTGATGTTTGAAGAAACATCAAAATACCTCCTGCTGCCAAATTTTTTTTTATTTTTTTTAAAAGAAAGAAAAAAAATTAAAAAATAAAAGTGGAAGAAATGAAATTTATGTAAAATAATTAGATAATATGTAATAATTAATTATATTATATATTGACTATAATTTTAATAAAAAATAATAAAAAAAATTTAATTTTTTAATTTTTTTAATTTTTATAAATTTTTTTACTAAAATTTTTTAATTTTTTTGTTTCATTTTTTTAATAGTGTTATGGCTGCTGTTGGAGGCAGCGAGCAAAAGAAACGACGAGCTGAAGGAGAAAGTAGCAAGTAAGACGCAAAGGAAAAATCTAATCCATATATGAAAAAAAAAACTAATCTTATCTTGTACTCTTTGTCAGAGAATGTATTATTTTCATAAGTGGATTGAGATTTATTTGATTAGAAAAAATCCTTCTTATTATGTAACAGCGGTCGATGCAGTGAATTATTTAACTTGATCAAATGAGGGTTTTTTTTTAAAAAAAATTAAATGTCATTTTTTATTTTTAAAAAAAATCTCAATTGACTAAGTCAAGTAATTTACTACATTGACCGCTATTATGCAATAAGAGAAATTTTCTTTAATCAAATAAATCTCAATTCACTCATGAAAATAATATGTTCTCTGACAAAAAGTACAAGATAAGATCAATTTTTTCTTCAATATATGGATTAGATTTTTCCTCTGCTTCCTACTCACTACTTACTCCTTCAGCTCGCCGTTTTCTCTACTCTTTGCTTCCAGCAGCAGTCATAGCCCTAGTAAAAAAATGAAATAAAAAAGAAAAAAATTAAAAAAATTTAGTAAAAAATTTATAAAAATTAAAAAAGTTGAGAAATTTTTTGTTATTTTTTATTGAAATTATAGTCAATATATAAAATAATTAATTGTGACATATTATCTAAATATTTTACATAAATTTTATTTTATTTTTTTAAATTTTTTTTTATTTTATTTTTTAAAAAATAAAAAATGAAATAAAAAAAGAAAAAAAAGTTTTAAAAGTTAGAGTATTTTGATGTTTCCTCAAATATCAAGAGGGAAAATGATAAATTCTTCAAACGTCAAGGAGAAAAATGATAATAACTTTATTAGTAAGAGGTATTTTGATGTTTCCTCAAACATTAAGAAGGAAAATAATAATTTCTCAAATCTCAAAGGGAAAAATAGAAATATAGTAATATACGTTGTTATTTTTGAATTTTTTTTCTGAATTTCCTCTATTCAGGCTAAATCTAAAAATATGTGATGTGTTAGGTGACTTATATTTCAACTAAAAATATATAACTATCTTTTTATTTTTATAAATACACACTTAATTTAATTTTTTATAAATTATAATATCTCAAAAGAAATTAATTAAAATTTAAAACATTCATACTATAAATGAAAAAGTTATTTTTATTGGTTAAAAGTTACAAGAATTTCTCCAAAGTTGAAAACTTGAAATGGATTTTGCGGT
>JANHAO010009676.1:0-18197 GCA_026873985.1 Saraca asoca
TTCCTTAAAGAAAAAGAAATATGTTTTGAAATATTTTATTTAATAAATAAATTTTGGATATATGAAAAAGCTATTTTAAGAAATATATGTTTTCTCTTAAAAGAAAAAGTATGAAAGAGTTTTCAAAAAAGTCTTGTTTTGATAGAAATTTTGTTTGACCAAAATATTTAGTTTCAAAAGTATATGTTACTCTAATGGATTTCATATAGTCAATTTGTAAATTAAATTTCAGTCTGTGGTAGGACTACTCGCTCACTAGATATTTGAAACTCCTTAAATAGAAATAAAAAAAGAATAAAAAATTAAATGTATATAAACAGTGATTGGTAAAATAATAATAATTATGTGTTAGTTTGTGTTTCGGATGGCCAGTTGGATGAATGTCTAGTTTGGGCCACTACGTGTTTGTTTTACTATTACATATGTTCTACTAAGCATATAGCCTATGTTGCTTGTTTGTGAAATCATGTATAGATTAGTGTTGTAACCTGGGTGTTAGATAGAAATATTTATTGTGATTGAGTCTTGGTTGCCCAGTAGATTGTTATTGTCTAGTCTGGGCCACTGTGTGTCTGATTATTTATTATACAGGTTTTGATGGGTGTGTGGCCCTTGTTATGTATTAAGGCCTTGAGCTTAGGCGTCCAGATTATAGGGGAGACTCTATCAAATTTTTGGCAAAAATTGATGTGTATCTATGGATTATTATGCATAATCAGGCTTGTAGGAGGTTTCCTACAGGTAACCTTTTATGTTGGTCACGGACCCTCTAGGCGGGTTGTGACACAAACCCAATGTAGTTAGATAATATGTTTGCACATTAATCAATGTACTTGTGCAAAGTAACTCATTTAACTATACAAAGAGAAGGCATCAAAGAGCATAAATAGAGATAGAAATCACTTCATTCAATCAGACTAACATATACACAATCAACAATAAAAATAGAGCAAGGCAAGATCTCATACACCAGCAAAAACAAAAGATAAATAACATGATGTAAATTGCTGGAAAATAAAGAAAGAAGGGATAGAGAGATACAAACTCAAGATTTATAGTGATTTGCCCTTGAAAAGCAATCTTCAAGGCGTACAACCACTTCCAAGCTCTCAATCAAGCTTGAATCCATTAAAATTAACAATCCCTCCAAGTTTGGATAGGCATAAGGAGAAGTCTTTATAAATGATTGCTCACCCACAAAAAAAAAAAACTCTTTTTGAGAAGCTTAACCACCCACTCAAAAGAAGAAAATAAAGAGCTTAATCACTCTTTAAATCTAGGTAAGGCTGCCCTTAGGAAACCTAATAATTTTTGAAAGATTTGACAAGAAATCTAAAGAATTTTGAAGTTCAAATTTGAAGACTTCAGATAAAAAGTTGAAGTATAGATGAAAAGATAATGTTTACCTCTTAAGAATTAGGTTTTTTGCTTCTAAAAAAATATGTGAAATGTGTATTTATAGCAATAAAATGACAATCAGTAAAAATAATCATTATTGCAAAAAATTAACCCACAAGCATGATCACAGGTTTAAATTTTGGAAATATGAGTAAACTCTCGATCAAAATCATGAGATTCAAATTTGAAGCCTTCGATTCAAATCACAAAATTTTAGTACAAATTTCAATTAAGCTCGCTCGAAGTTGCAAACTTTCGGTAAGTTCTAAAATGCATTTAAGCATAATCACGAGTAGAATCGTGAGACAGGGTTATGAAGGGTTAATTCGAGTCACACAAAGCTAGTACAAAACTTGATTTGACTCGTAAGGCAAAAATGCTTGCCCTGTTCTCGCGATCATGATTACAAAAATAGTTGAAAATAGGCTAAGCCAAATCATAAGGCCTGGAGATGAAAAATCATACTTTTGTAATTCCATTTCAACCAATTTAATCATTTTAAACTTCATAAGTCAATCTAAGAACATGATTCCAAATTAAATGAATGTGATAAAACATTTAAGAACAAGTTGGAACATTTTTGGCAAAATATTTCAAAAGTAAAAACATATTTCCAAGTTTAAAAAATTTGATAAATCATGTAAGAACATCTTGGAATGTTTTTATTGAAAATATTTTTAAAATTTTTTTATCAAATTCTTAAGGCAGACTTCCAAAGGTAATTTCAAAGCAAATAAACTAAATTTAATTAATCCAATACCTTCACATTTTATCTAAAGTAAGGCCAAAACAAGAATTTCATTAATTGAAACTAAGGCTAGCAAAGAAGAATATGATAGCGCAATCTAAGAATTTGTACAACAAGATTCATCTCTAAATCATGAAAAATTCTATTTAAGAAGAAAGTCTAAGCCTAAAAGAAAAGACTATACCCAATGAAGACCTAAGGCAAATGTTGAAGCATCCAAACATCCAAAGCTATGATTTTCTAAGCCTTCAAAATTTGAAACAACTTTTCTTTCTTGACTTTCTTTTAAATATAAGCATGACAAGAATAACCAGCACTTGGCTCAAATACTCATTCCCTCTTGTTTGAATAGTTCTATAAAATAACTTAAATTTTGCAATCCACATAGTTAGTCTGAACTAATTTATTATAATGCATGATTCAAATATATAAATAAAACAAATTAAAAGAAGAGCATGCATTACAATCTTATCATATATGTTCATTAACCATTGCATAGCATTCTAATTTACACTTGTAAATGATATAGCATTAAGCACATTGAATATGATATAGCATAAAGACATGCATGTTAGATATTTATCTAATATGTGGGCCTACATATATTATTAATTATGTATTGTAAGTTATCTAAAGAATTATCTCTTTTGAAGTAATTTTAAATGGATTAAGTTATTAGAATTAATGACATCTCATTTGGTATGGATTTTATAATATGTAAATCTCAAAAGTCTTATTTCTAATTTTATGATGGGCTAAATTAGAAATAAGAAAACTTTAAAAGTTATTACTCTTCATAAAAAGGTATAAACTCAAAAGTCATTACTTTTCATGAAAAGGTATAAACTCAAAAGTTATTACTCTTCATAAAAAGGTGTGAGTTCAAAACTTATTACTCTTTATGAAGGGGTATAAACTTATTATAAAAAGGGTATGGTCACCAAGTCATATGCATAGTTTTCTTTTCTAACATTCCATTATTAGAAAAGGAGAGACTCTTTATTTTTGAAAAGGAATTGTGCATATAAGGTTTAGAAGATCAAGAACCCACAAGTTTCTTCATCAAATTTTCCATGGATACAAGTTTCTTCATCAAATTTTCCATGGATTTAGATATGCTTCTGCTCTATTCATTTTATTGATGATTTAACATAAAAGATCTTATGTTGATGATGGTTTTCATCTTTAAAGTATCTCCCCTTTAAAATTTATAACAATGCATTGCTATTTAAGAATAGATATTTACCATTTCTTATTTATCATCATCAAAACTAATCATGTAAAGCTTTGAAGCTAACAGTCCATCCTCGGCATTGGCATGTATTTTTTTCTAGTTCTGTTCAGCAATGGTTTAATCTTAATTTGAAGAATGATCTATTTAGGTGTAAGGATGGACATCAGAAGTTCTTGTTTGGTTTCATGAATTGGATGCTTTGGTGGCGTCGAAATAATTAGTTTTTGAAGACTATACTGGTGCAAAAGATGACTTTTAGAGGTGGCCTTTCAGGTCAATGAGTTTGTCTTCTCTAAAACAACTCTTTCAAATGCTGGGCTGATCTCAAGCAGCTCAAGTCTCTTGTGAAATGGTTGCCACTTGAACAAGATTAGGTTAAGTTGAATGCTGATGAGGCTTGCATTCATGGTGGCAGGATCATGGCTTGTGGTAAGGTACTTCGTCACTGGTCCGAATAGTGGATCCATGGCTTTTTCTGGAATGTTGGAGCTGGCAGGGCTGTGGCTACCGAACTCTGGGAGTGCTCTGAATGGTCTTAGTATTGCATGGGATCTTGGCTTTAGGCAAGTCTTATTAGAAATGGTGTTGACGAAGCCCATTGGTTATAAATTATTTTAAAACTTGGAAATTAATTTGATGACAATAAATATATTTTGATCTTGTTATTTATGATTTTATTGTAGATTGATGGATTAGTTGATTGAAGATTCTATGACTTTCATTTGAAGATTTTTTAAGATTGTTAATATGAACTTAAGAATTATGTAAAAATTCTTGAATTTTTTTCTTAATTATAACAAGCTCTTCTTTTATTTAAATTATTAGTTTTATTAGAGGTTTTTTTTTAAATGATTAATTAGGAAATAAAATTGAATAGCTCGTTTCCAAGGTTAAAAATATTTTTTTAAATTATTTTAAATCTTAAAAATAGAGGCTAATTGATTACCTAATAAATTAAGTAAATATTTATTTTAGCCTAATCAATTAACTGATCAATTAGGCAATTGGTTAGGAGTTCTTGAAGGTGGTCCAATTGAGTCTAATCAATTGGATTGTACTGAAATTAAAATTGAACCTCGTTAAGTGATTAGGTAGCTTAGAATGGAAATTATTACCAATTTTCAATCAGAAGTTTATTTTCTATTAAAACTTGATTGCTTATCTTTCTTGTCCAGTAAAAACTTATTGTAAGATGAGAAGAACAATGAGTTTCAAGTCATGAATTGAGATAAAGATGACACACAATCTTGGAGGAATTACTGAGCTCATAATTTTTAACTTATAAATTTTTCAATTCATCTACTTGAATGAGATATTCCAAAAATTTTATTAGAATAAGGTATCTCTAAGAAATAAATTTAAAGTATGACATCTATAAAAAATTGTTAGGATGAAATATGTTTAGAGAGTTATTCTTAAATGAAGAATCTCAACAGAGGATATTGTAATTAAATATATCTATGCTTTTCAAATTGTAAATTCTTTGCTGCTTGATGATATTAGGGATTGTTCTGTAGCTTCTTAATTCCTGTGCCCGTTGTAAATAATTTTTTATAAATACATTACAAAAATTAAAAGATCTCAAATTATCTTTTATATGAGGTTGTTGTATGCTTAGATTTATTAAATGAATCAAGTATGAATTTGAATTCGGTGCATTTTCCACATTCAAGTAAAGGTTTGGATTAAGGTTTACACGAATCCAATCAATGTCCAATTTCCACTCCTCTTTTTTTTTTTTTTTTTTTCAAAATGTTGTTTAGAAAACAAGATTTATCACTTGTTTAAAAATAAGATTTTATTTTATCTTTAAATTAATTATTTTTTAAATAGTATTTAGATTTAAATTAAAAAAGGATTTTATTTCATTTATCATTCTTATTTTAATTACATTTATATCATTATAAAATTTATCAAATTTATAAAAAAAAATTATTAAAATTTATTTCATTTGATCTAAGACATATTTTATATCATATACTTCACCCTTATTCTTATATTTTATTTACAATGATATTATTAAAATATATTTTTTAATTAAATTTCATATATTTTTTATATGTATTAAATAAAAGAATATATTTATAAAAAAATTGAAATTATAATTTTTGACATAATTTTTAAATAACAGAATTCATTCTTAAATGAAATGAAGTCAATGGAGAAAGAAATTGATTTCAAAAACAAAGAATTAAACAGTAAAACATGTATGAAGAATACTTTGAAAATAATTAGTCTATATATGAAAAAAGAAGAAAAAAAAAGGTTATCTATCTGTTGCATGACTGAAATTCAAAAGCTGTGTTAATTTCTTTCCGGAGATCATTGCATATGCTATTATTTATCAATTTCTTCAGCTTCGTTTATACGATGAAGCATGAAAGCAAATGATACTTGTCACAATGTATATGATGACCAGTAGTCAGAACCAGTTTTAATAAATAAAAAAATATGAAAAAATATACTTTATCCCTAAATGTGTTATCCTAGTTTTAATTTACTCAACCGTGATTTAAAGTATCATAACTGGTAATCAAAACCAGTTTTAATAAATAAAAAAATATACTTTATCCCTAAATGTGTTATATATCTTAGTTTTAATTTATTCATCCGTTATTTAAAGTATCATAAGTAATAATTTATGATTTATTCTGTTAATATTTTGTTTACATGTGTTAATTTTTCATTCAAATCTATTGAATTTTATTACATATTAGTCATGTAATTTCTGATTAGTCCTAATTTGATTTTGATTTTGATTTTGCCATATTATTCTTAATTTTCTTTTTCACCTAAATCTAAAATCTTAAATAGAAATTTACCTTTAATTTTTGTAAAAAAATTTTGATTTTAAATTTATGTGGAAGAAGAAATTGGGATCAATGAATGAAATTAAGATTAAATTAGGATTAATTAAGAAAAATATAACTGACATGTAATAAAATTTATTAGATTTTAATAGAAATTAATACACATAGATAAAATATTAACAATGTAAATCATAAATTACCTTTTTACAACCTTTTAAATCATGAGTAAATAAATTGAAATTAAATTTATATAACAAATGGATAAAATATATATATTTTTAAAAATATTTAATTATTAAAAGATATATGATTTTTTTTCTTAGTCTTTAAAAGAAAGTTAGTTTCTATTTAATTTAAATGTTTAAAAAAATTGTTCAGAATAACCCTTAATTGATCATAGCCACAAAATATTTTATATGATGTTATATGATTAAATTTATTGAACGATCTGATCGTTTATAATATATCTCTATCTGTAGTATTTCAGACGCCTAAAAGCAGAGAAACAATATATCTGGACTTTAAGAATTTTAATTATAAAGATAATATTTGATTACGCAAAAAGTTAAATTAACATATCAAATCAAGTTTCAAACTGTTATATTGAAAATTTTCTTAACTTCAACCTTAATACAGAAGGAAAGGATTATTTTGGGTCACATTTAATTTAATGATGTTGAGATTTAACAGCAAATTGAGATATCAAGAATCATGAATATTTGAAAGTCTAAATAATTAATTTATTAAAAAAAAAAAAAAGTGGTGAAGAAGGTGGATGTAGCGTTGCTCTCACGGGTCAAGAGTCTTGCGCAGTGCTATTGTCATGCGGTGTGAGTGACAAAAGACATGTTGTCCATTGCTTCACGGAACTATGGAGAGAGAAAGCCATCTAACATCTTTAATTTTCTAACTTTTTTAGTTTATCTGAATATTGATTATGAAGAAAAAGAGCAACTTTACTTTTCAATTGAACAAATCTATTTTTTTAGTCATTTGATTTTTTTTAATTTCACTCTCTAAATTTGAATTACTCTCAATTAAATTATGATATTATAAAATATTAAATCAGTGATGAAATTATTTATGTGACAAAATTTGATATCAAATTAACAATCATTATGCTACATAAAGTAATTTCATTATTATTTTAACACTCAAGTAATGTTAATAACCTAATTTCAAATAACAAAAAAAAAAAAAAACTTGCTTCTTTGATAGAGAACAGAAGTTTTACTCTGCGTAATACAAGGAGATTAAAGCATATAAAAATGAAAAATAAAATCTAAGAAAATACCAAATTTGAATTCAACCGTGGAACTTATATCCAATATAAGTTAATATCAAAGATGTCTTATATATTTCTTTTCTATTTTTAATAGATAGGTTCTCATAATAATGCTAAAAGCTAATCATCATTTACTCAAACACAACCTCATCATAAGTGGTAAGTAGAAATATAATTATATAACGGAAAAAAATTGCAAATTACCTTCAATTTTGAAATAATTGAATTTAACCTCCACAGATTATTAATTCTTATAATCAATTACCTTCAATTTTAGATAAGTGGCAAATTACATTTATATAAAAAAAAATTATATAGTTTTGTGAGTAATTTAAGTGTTATATTATATTAACATGAAGATAAAAAATATAAGAATTACAGTAATAAGTTTTCTTGCTCATATTGAATAAGTAAATCATATCAAAATGATCAAAATATCTTTAAAATAGAAAAAAAATAAAAAATAATACATAAGTCAAATCATTACTAAATTTGAGTTAGAATGTCTATACACTATGCTTAATTTTTCTGTAAAATTTCATATCAAATCAAATTTATTTATTCCTTTAAATCATTGACAAGATGAATGTTAAATATTAAATATAACTTTCCTAATAATTAAAAGGGATTAATTGTAAGAATTAATAATTTATAGAGATTATATACAATTACCAAAAATTGAAGGTATAATATACTTTTTTTTCCCTCACATAATTAAAGGCTAGTGCATGCACCATGATAATGAAAGTTGATTCTATATGTGTATGATTAATTTCTTTTTTTTTTTTTTAGCTTATATATGCATTTAAGGAATAGAATCAGTCTTGTTTCTTCCTTTAGTGAGTCCAAATGATTCCTGATCACTCTACTTTGCCATCCTGTTTGACAAAGACTCCAACAATATCCATAGCAAAGTTTTGGCTTCTGAGTTATGTTTATTATCTGAAAATGAAGCAATGGTTTTAAATTCTATTCATTCATCAAGGCCGAACTTTCAAACCTTGAACTCAAAATCACTTCACAGATAATTAAATTCACCTAAACAAGTGACAGAGATTGAGAGTGATGGCCATTTTCAATTATGAAAAAGAAAAGATGAGATAGAGAATGATACATGTACAGCTTGTAATGAAAGACCCCTATACCAGTAAAAGGATAATATGACTTCCATTTTAGCCTTTGTTTTCCTTTTCTGGTAAAAGAAAAAAGGCAAAAAATATAAATCCCTCGATTTTTTATAAAAATTAAAAAATGTAAATTTAAGAGAGAGAAAAATTAAAAAATTTATTAGTAAGTTCTTTATAAAATTTTATCAGTTTTTGTACATAGAAATTGTCTTTCTCTCTTTGATATTGAAGAAAATTAATAGTGTAAAAAATTTGAGAGGGTTCTAATCTCTCATGTTATGCTTTGATAATAATTAAAAAATTCAAAGAAAATCAATAGTGAGACAGTCTAAAAAAGTCAAGCTCCTTAGTCGTTCGACTAATGGTTGATTGGTCAAAGTTAAGTGAAGTCAGCACTGAATACAGGTTAACCTTGTCAATCAACTATCTTTTTGATCGAACAATTTGAAACACGTCAGCTGAGAGCTTTGTGAATCAACCATCTTGATGGACAAATGATAAAAAACGTGATCAGACTAAGTGACAACATCAATTATCTATCGAGATTTTCATAAATATCTCTAATACACTGAAGACATGTGGTCACATACCATTCGTCTAAAAACACGTTAATTGATGTGCTCGGCACGTATATTTACAATCAGACATTTACTCTTTCAATTATCTTATTTGCATTAATGGAAACTTTGTTCAGAAATTGATTTAACCATTAGAGCATCCTCACTTTTATCATGTACAACTAACCCTTTTATGCTTTCAGGCCTTCGTTCTATTTGGTCTTCTCCCGTTATTCAGCCTCAACTAATGAAAGAGTTCAAATAGTATGAAAAATTGATAATAATTAGATAATTAATTATTTGTAAGTGTTAAAATGATGTTGAGCAAAATAGACAATTAAATTGGGATATGAACTCACGGGAATTTGATTCAACAGGACAGCAAGGGTACGGGACAGGTGTTTCGGCAATTGGTCTCTGGTCCCACATGGAGAAGTACAATTGATGATTGAATTTTTGCGTGTACAGTTCATTTTGTTATGTAGTGTGACAGAAAAGACTCATCACATTTTGAACTGATAATGCAATGTCCTTATTTATTTAATTTGCTAGAAAAAAGATGAACACACTTATGTTTTGGAAGATTGCCACCATTGTTGCTGTTGAATAACAACATTAGGATGTCATGTATTACATAAGCCAATAGCTATGTATCATAATTGAAACACTGATCATTCGAGAAGGGAATTAAAACAAAAAGTAACTTCATGGTAAGTATGATCATCTGATGGATGCATATTTTAAGGTTTGATGTCCTTAAAAACAGATTCCTATTGCCATCAAAACATCAATCCCGGGTGTAAATTTATGGGTCATGATTCTGAAATCTGGTGCTTGAATCTCCCTATTTTATTAAAGGATTCCCATTTTCCAAAATCATAGAAATACCATAAAGAAATTTAAAAAGGAAATATTGGTGGCAACTAAAGAGTAATCCTTGTGGATATCAAGGAATCCAATATATTACTCCAAACCTATTGCATTTTCCTTTTGTAAGTATAATATTATTTCTCTCTTTTGTCTAGATATGCATCTCTAGTTTAAAATCACAAAAAAAAAATTAATTGATTTGAAGTTGAATTTATGAATTTAATTTTAAATGGATTGAATTTTATTTTATTTTATTTTATTTTTGTATGTAATTTCAAACAAGGGCATAGGGTTTCCCATCTGAGAAAATCTGCAAGCCTTGACTGCAGAGTTGATCAATAGAATATTTGCTAGAGAAGCATGAAGAACCACTTTAATGCAAAATTCTTACATAAGAAGTGGATTTATTAATTTGTTAAATTTTTTTATTGGCCTAATATTATTGTAATAAGATTCAGTGACAAAGATTTAAAAACTAAAATTGATTAGACTTTTGTCCCTTGCAATATCAAGAAATTCCGAACACACGGCTTTCCATCCTGCTCTCCGGATCCAATTGCCAAATAGGATGACACAAACATTTCACCGCAAAGTCATGCACGCACATCATGCTCATTTACTATTCTTCAATCCTAATCATCTCCTTTGATTTATTTGACTGTTTTGATAGAAGTCATGCGAGAGAGATTGCGATTCTTTGCCTTCCTTCTGTGTGGTGGGAGCTTTCCCCAGTTCATGTATAGTTATCCTCTTCTCCCTTCGCCCTATAAATTCCTTAACTGCAGCTCAGTGCTAGCACTACACCACCTTACAACTGAGTGATAAAAAACAAGTGCTTGATTTGTGCACTTTGAGGGAGATCAGTGATATTTTCGGTGTAAAGTTAATGCTTTTCACTTCCATTAATACTCTTTCTGCAGAGGGATCTAGACATCCTTATTCAGTTTGATATCAGCAACAGTCATATTCACTGATTTGCTTCTGGGTCTGTGGATTGAGTGCAGTAATTTCATCTGGGCTCACTAAAGTTTGAAGCTTTTTGATTGTAGAGCCAAGTGGGTATCTGGGAATCTCCCCCGTCTGTTGAATTTTGGTTGTTTTAGCTCCAAATCTTGTATTATCCATAGAAAATGGCGGCCGGAAGTAGTTTGTTTTACCATATTCTCGGTTTTGCAACGTGTGTAATTTTGATTTCTACGTCTTTTGGAGGCTTGAGGTTGAGCTTTGAAGAAGAACCGCAATTGTCTTTCGTGGAGAGAAATGGCACTCAATTTTTCTTGGATGGTAAAGCCTTCTACATAAATGGGTGGAATTCATACTGGTTTATGGCCCAATCTGTGGATATGTATTCCAGACCCAGGGTCCGAAAAATGCTGCAAACCGGCGCAAAGATGGGACTCACGGTTTGTCGAACTTGGGCATTTAATGATGGTGGCTATAATGCCCTTCAGACTTCCCCTGGTCGGTTCGATGAGCAAGTTTTCAAGGTATTATAGATCATATTGTTGTACTTTTGCTAGATGTTGCTCCTTGAAATCATGCTCAAATAGTTATGATATCTTTCTTTTTAAGATTGATTATGGATGCTGACATAATTAGATTTTAGGGTCTAGTAGCATTGTAGCACATTGGCCCTTTTCTTTGATTGTTTATTTTTAAGTCAAACCCTTTCTTGTTCTTTTTTCTTGAATTTGAGTTTGTATAGCTTGCTGTTTCCATACCTAATTAATATATAATGGGTGATCACGGTAGTATGTACTCAGTACTTACAATTGCTGAGAATAAGAGTGGGCAAAGACCAACCTTCTGACATTTGTGGAAAGAACTATCTAGGTCTATGAATAATGTTGCTCTCGTCTAACTGTTAAATATACGTTGAACGTAACATGAACCATGTCATGGTTCTGGCTTCAGAGGTAACTATTGTGGTTATGTTTGTAGAGATAACATTGTTTCTGGGAAGTGAAAGTGAAACATAAAATGTGATAGGATACAGAAAAGTGACGAGAGGTCTCTCTGTATGGTCATAATCTTAGGAGAAACAAGCTGAAGATCATCTTTGGATTGTTGTTCTCCATGGCTCTCAATTGTCTACATTAGCTAGATGAAGCAACATGAATATGATGGATTTACTTGTGTTATTTATCTTCTCCCTTACCACAAGGAAGATAATTATCTCCTTTGCGTTGTGAAGTAGTCCAATATTTTTTCAAAGGAATATTCTGTCTGGGTACAATTAGGAGGTTACGTGGCAAGGTCAAAAGTTATGTAGGAAGTAGATGACTGCTGACATTTGGTGTATTTCCAAGATATGCCATTTGAATTGTGATATTGTTTTGTTTAAGTCTGTGTTGAATTGAAGACACATCTTGCAAAATTTGTGCTCTGTGTTGTTTGATGGAGTATTAAAAAAACTTTATTTTGTTACTGGTGTGTGATTGTGTGCTTGGTTAACATTATTTTCCGATAAATCATGATCATGCTGAGGATTGGTTGGGTGGCAGGCTTTGGATTATGTCATAGCAGAAGCAAGGCAACAAGGAATAAGGCTGCTTCTAAGCTTAGTCGATAATTTGCAAGCATATGGTGGCAAGACTCAGTATGTCAAATGGGCATGGGAAGAAGGGGTGGGGTTGAGCTCATCTAATGATTCTTTCTTCTTTGATCCATCCATCCGTAGTTATTTCAAGAATTACATCAAGGTATTAAAATGGCTACCTTCTCTTCTCTCTCTTTTTGGTTAGAGAGATACTCTTATGTGACATTTACAGTAACTGTCATTCATAAGAACTTAATTCTAAATTACAGCATGGCTTTTCTTGTTAAACCCATAGGTGATGTGCATTGTGCTTGCGCTTGAAATTCTTTTTGGTAAGTAAATGCCTTCAATTGTTATCTGGCTGGCAGCCTTGAGGAAGATATTTTTGTGGTAGTACATGCCATGTGGCTTTATAATGCCTAAACTTAGAAGCCCAAATTTGATAACTTGTCTCAATAATTTTCTAAACGGTAATCAAGTTGGTGGCATATTCGTCTCTGATCTGTCTTGTTTTGCATATGATCAGCACATCTTTTAGATGCAAGTGGTACACGTACACAAATGCTTTTTACTATGCAGACTTTTTTGGTGTCCCCTGGCCCTTTAGGTCAAAAAGATAATCTTCTATTGTTCTCTGCATGCTAATTGCCAGTCCTATCCTCTAATCTTATAATTTTTCTGGTTATTGCCAATTCAATCCAATATTTGCAAACCAGTTTAAGATAATACATACTATTTCCTCTTTTATTTCTGCAGACTGTTCTGACAAGGAAAAATACAATCACTGGAATTGAATATAGAAATGATCCCACCATATTTGCCTGGGAATTGATTAATGAACCTCGTTGCATGTCTGATGCTTCAGGTGATACTCTCCAAGTAAGTCTTGTGCCAGGTCTTTTCCTCTCTGGATATTTATTGAAGATGTGTGCAAGCAATATGTATGACATCCAAAGTTGAAACTAAAACTTGATCCCTTCCCTTCTTTTTAGTAAAGTGGAAGGGCATGCTCCATGTTCCTTGTGTTTGCAGGAGGAGATTTAAAAGTTCAGTCTTCCTTTATATTTTCTTCCGTTTTTGGTTCAATAAAATTTTATGATCTGTAATGAATTATATCTTTTGTAGATGTTTACTTCCACCACGGAAGCCTGCGATTCTACAAAAATGCTTGGCAGTTTTATGCGTTGGCCATTTTTTCTGATACTGAAATTGTGATAATTGTAATTTTCATTTCCTGTTGGAAGGTAAAAATATGTTTAGAATCATTCAGCTTTCCAAAATGTAACAAGATGTATTCTTTTACTGTTCTATGTAAATTCACAGAAAAGGAAAGAAAGGAAACATAGATTAGTTGTGGTTGGTAGGTATCTTGGTGATTTCAGTCCTTTTGGTTGGATTGGAACCAAAAGCATAGTGGAGTTGTTGCTTTTTATGAAGATATTTAATACTACATTAAAATTTTCTCATAATTGCAGGATTGGTTAGAAGAAATGTCGACTTATATCAAATTAATCGACAAGAAACATCTGGTAACTATTGGCCTTGAAGGGTTCTATGGTCCCAATGACCCAAAAAGGTTGACTGTCAACCCAGAAGATTGGGCTTGCAGGCTTGGATCTGATTTTATTCGCAACTCAAAAATCCCAAATATTGATTTCACCTCTGTCCATATCTATCCCGACCATTGGTAAGCGTCGCATGGCTTTTACAATTGTAGTTTTGGATTTGCCTAAAGTTAATAGAAATGGAAGCCTAACTTCTCAAATTACCAGGGCACTCCGCCAAAAGAAAAGAAAGGCTGGCTGTGTAGTTAGCGTCTACTAATGTTTCTGACATTTAACCGGTCAATACTTCATGCTAAAGTTCTTTTTGTGTATATGCCCTTTAAGTTCTGTCGTTTGATCTAGATTCAGGCTCCCACATCCTGATTCTACTTATTATCTTTCAAATAACTTTCCTCATTGTACCTTGGCGTATATTTAGTTCACCTCTATACTTTTTGCTAAGGTTTCATGATCAAGAATTTGAAGACAAACTGAAGTTTGTCTCCAAGTGGATGCTTTCTCACATTGAAGATGGTGACAAAGAATTGAAGAAGCCAGTTGTGTTCTCTGAATATGGATTCTCAGACTTGAACGATAACTTTTCACTAACTGATCGAGAGAAGTTTTACAAAACAATTTTAGATATAATCTACAAATGTGCAAAGAAAAACAGGTCTGGAGCAGGTGCTTTTGTTTGGCAATTCTTAGTTGAAGGAATAAGTGAGTTCAATGATGATTTTGGGATGGTCCCATGGGAAACATCATCAACCTATACACTATTTCTTCAGCAATCATGCAGATTGGCAAAAGCCAGGGGATGGCCACATCAGAAGAAAAGTTTTATAGAATTGTGTCAGAAGATATAAGTGGAAATTAAAGTTCCTACTCTAAATTGAAATTAAGAATATGGGGGTTTTCGTGGTTTGAAGCTGCTAACAATCTCAAGCACATGTCATTGTTTTGTACAACATGCATTAGTTTGAATTTACCAATTTTACAGTCAGTTGATTAGATGAGTATATATCCTATACAGTGTTGTTGTAGCAGAGCTTATAGATGTATTATTTGAAAGCTTGTCCTACAGATAAAATGAACAAGTAAACAATATATTATTTGTTTGCAAGTAGCTTTCCCTAGTGAAGTAGACAATATATTTTTTTATTTATTGCTACTTGTACCATTATCATCTGCTTTTGTGTCTTGTGGCTATGATAGTATGCTTCATTTGTTCCTCTTATGGAATCATGGAAATATAATTGTTTATCCCGTTTATCTGCTGCATTTTAACATTTGATTAAGTTGCTGCTAGTATCTCAAATTGCATTTTTGGTGGATGGTTTCAGAAACTATCAAACGCAATTATAGAATATTTGCTTATAATTCTTGACTAAAACCAATGATCTTTCAGAAAAAGCTAAAAATCAATGCAGTTTTCCTCTTGTTCACTACACTCAATCACGGAGCCAATTGATGACAACTAATAGCACAGTGCAGACCAAGCAATCTTTCAATCGTGGAAAATTATGTGCCAAGAAATAACAAATTAAACAAAACGGCAATCAAAATTCTGTATATTCATAAGCATATCTCTTTTCACAAGGCAAAGAGGAGCAGACTCTACAAAACACCAAAATGCAAAAGCAAAAAGCAAACTACTAAGTACTAACATAATCCCTGTTCCCAGAAACCTGTGAAAACAGGCCTAGTTTAGATAACCTCCTAAACAACACAACTAACAGTTAAATAACTAAGTTGATCCACGCTTTGTCAATCTCGGGGAAGTTCTAACCCCATTACCAGAAACAGGACTTTTCTGTCCTTCATTCTTGCTCTTCAACTTCACTTTGGAGTTCGATTTATTAACCTCTTCCACCACCTTCATCACTTCCTCTGATCTGCGGCTCCGTGTAGTCCTCGCAACCATCGAATCCGAACCATCGCCTGAAGAATTCTTCAATGGGCTTAGCTTTTTACCCTTAATACCAGAATCGGACACATCACTTCTCTCACTCTCCGAAGCCACCTTGTCAAACTCATCGCCGAGCTTCTTCACCAACCTTCTCCGAACCCCACGATTCCCAATTTTTAAACTTTCCTCTTCATGTACAATTTCTTCCTCTTCCTCTTCCTCTTCCTCTTCCTCAATCACGGCCATGAATCTCCGCCGCTTAGCCGGCAGAGGAGCTGGCGGCGGGGAAATAGAGGCTTCCCTTTCAGATTCGCTGAGATCTGAACGACCCACAGAGCAGCTTCGATTCTGCTTTTTGAAAAACTTCTCACGCTCCGCACGGAGCTTGTTGACGTTACCCTCGATTTTGCCCTGCAACCTCAGGCGTTTGAAGCTGAGACCACCCATTGACCAGTGAGCCTCGTTGGCCCAAGACATCAACGGGTCCGTAACGGGGATCGGTGGGTCGACCCGCTCGTCGTTGAACTTGACGTCGTTGTAGATCCGTGGACGAGGGAGGCTGGTGCCGTAGAATTTCCCGGGACCAAGAGATACGACCATGTTGAGAGAGATCGAGGTTTCTCTGAGAAATCCAGTTGATCGAAGAAGAATAAATTGAAGAATGTTAATTTTGAAAATGGTGAAAGGGAGTATTATATAAAGAAGGTGAATATGGCGGTAGAAATCGGCGGGAATGGTGATTTTGGCGGGAGGATTAGGCGCCTCTACGTTCTGAAATCTGAGGTCTTTAATGTGGCGGGAGGAGGCGTTTTGGAAATTTCCATTTTCTTTTTCATCCTCCGTTAAATGAACTTGGCAAATATGATGATGTTAAATGAAAATTTTTGGAAAGACCATAAAATAAACAATAAAAATTGGAAGATAAGGAAAAAAAAAAAAAACAGCTCCCCATCATTTCATTAAACAATAAAAATTAAAAAAATTATAATGTTTAAATTTAAGTTTAAATATAACATTTTTTATATTTCAAGAAAAATCTCAATAAATTTAAGATTAAAGAAGAGGTCTGAATAATTTTATTAAAATATATAGAAAGTATTTTTCACCATATAATATTTTCTTATTTGGATGATATATAAAAAAAGTTAATTCTTGACATTAAATTACTAAAAAAAACAAATAAAAAAAGAGAAAAAAAAGAGTTTTGTTATTGTTATTGGAGCAAAAATTTTAAAAATGAGGTTAATATCAATATAAATATAAATATTTTTTATAATTTTAAATTAAAATAAGAAATTATTTTAAATAACTTCTAACTTAATTGAGGTTATTGTTTATAATTTTTTGGATTTGAAAGTGTTATAAAGGCTGAATCTGGTATGTTTCATTATGGAGCATTGGCTCCTGTGCTCTAGAACTTAAGACTAGGGATTGGTGTTTCTTTGATATAGTGGTTAAACATTTTAATAATTAATTATAAGTTAAATAATTAATTATGATTTTTTTTATATTTATTTAATTATGCTTTTAAAATCTTTTAATAATTAATTATAAGTAATAATATATCATGACCTAATTCCCGGGCCCATAATCGGCGTAGAAAGTCACCTTCGGGAACTCCTTTCCTTCAGGAAACCCTCTACAAGCCTTACTCTATAACACAACATAACACCAATGCACATAATTTCCTTTGACTAATCAATATAAGTTTTATTATTTCCATCGAAAATTTGACAGAATTTTCTCTGTTTTCTGAACACCCGGGCACATGGCCATAATACAAAACAAAGGGCTACACACCCAATCAATCTGTATAAACGTATAACATATGCACAGTGGCCCAGACTATACACAATAACTATCTACTGGGCATCCAGACAACATATATGACATGCAAACCTATCCAACTGCCATATCACAATACCATTGTATACCTTTCAATCTCCGCGGAAAGTGGCGCATTGAACGAGAAACTAGGGAGACTTCTGAATCTGAAAAACATGGAAACAACAGGAGTGAGTTTTTAGGAAACTTAGTGAGTAAACAATTCCAAGGTCATCTAGAATCCCATATGAAAACCATATTTGAAATTATAAATATAAGTATAAATATAACCAAGTACGTGTGCTTACCCGTTTTATATCCATAATATCAATACACCTTTAAAACCATAATA
>JANHAO010009677.1:0-18226 GCA_026873985.1 Saraca asoca
TTACGTATGCAATACACGATGAATGCAATATAAGATAAATGTACAACCTTTATATCCAATTCACAGAATGTATAGTCCAGGATGCGATAGAACTCAATCAAATTGGTCTAGTGCACCTATCCAGACTAACACAAAAAGCTTTGCAGCTTGAATTTCAATTCTTTTGAGTAGTTCTTGAATGTATTTGGTTTGGCTAATGAAAATTTTATCTTTAGATTTTTTGATTTGAAGACTAAGGAAAAAGTTTAGCTCACCCATGATGGAAATTTCAAATTCAACTTGCATGATCTGAGAAAACACTTTGCACAAAGGTTCATTGTAGTACCAAAAATGATATCATTAACATATATTTGCAGTAAAAGAATATCTTTTCCTTTATGCTTTATAGACAAAGTGGTGCCAACTTTGCTTTTTAAAAAATCATTATCTTACCAAAATTTTTCTCAAATGCTCATACCAAGCTCTAAGAGGTTGTTTAAGGTCACAAAAGGCCTTTTTAAGCTTGAAAACATGATATGGGTCAAGGTGATTAAAACCTGGAAGCTATTCAACATACTCCTCTTCCATAATCAATCTATTAATTCAAGAGGGCACTTTTAAGATCCATTTAATAGAGTTAAAAGTCTTTAATGCAAGCATATACTTATAAAATCTTAATTACCTCTTTGAAATCAATGCTTTCCTCTTGATTGTAGCCTTTTGCAATCAATCAGGTTTAGTTTGTAATGATGACACTGCTCTCATCAAGTTTGTTCCTAAAAACCCATTTAGTTCCTACAATTGTATGATCATCAAGTCTTGGCACAAGATTCCAAACTTCATTTCATTCAAATTAATTTAATTCATATTGCATTTCCAAGATCCAATTTTTATCATTTATAGCTACATTATTATTTTTAGGTTCAAATTGTGATAGGAAAGCCAAATGATCATAAATATTCCTAAGTGTACTATGAGTTCCTTTTTATGATGCTTCACCAATCATTTGGTCCTTTGGGTGGCTTTCCATAATCTTCTAAGCTTTTTGTAGTTTGCAAGGTAATTCTTAATTTAACATGTCCAAGGGTAGAGTTTTTCTATCATCCTTATCCTTTTTGTCTCCTTCTTCCTCTTATCTTCTTTGTTATTGTGCATTTGTTTTTCTCTAAGGCAACAATGAATCCACTTTCTCATCATCATCTTTAACTCTATGAATAATTGAAGTAGATTTATTAAACACAACAAGGATGGATTCTTCTATATGCAATGTTTTCTTGTCATAAACTTGGAAAGCTTTTCTTGTAGAAGAATATTTAGTACATAATGCTTCATCAAATTTGGCATCAAATTTACCAAGGTTGTCTTTACCATTATTGTTTGGAAAAATTGATCTAAGCATATCAAATAAATTGATCATATACATCAAGTATGTGCAGTAGAAATTTTAAAATTTTCCCAATCCTGAATCATGTTGTTTGCATATTAATTCATCAAATAAGGTATAATTTAAATAAACCTTAAATTAGTAATTTAAATTAAAATTTTTCAAAAGTTGTTCTTGGAATTTTTGATCTCCAAGTAATTCCACGAACAAGCTATATGATTAACTCCTTTGGATCGTCTTTGGCCAACTCCTTCATATTTGATCTCTAATAATAGTGATTCACAAGAACCAATTTGATTTGAAGACTTTACCAAGTTTAGATGATCAGTAGAGTAGGAAAGTTAATTGCTCAGCTTAAGAGGTACTAGTTCTTTAAGAAATCACAATTCACTAGGTTAGAGTTAGTATTTGAAAGTAAAAAGGAGATTATGAGTGAGATCATAGAGAGAAAGAGTTGGGAACATAACATATGTGCTAGAGTTGAATTGCACTTTCTCTCTCTCTTTTCAATTTGCTTCTCTCCTCTATAAATAGAAGAGTATAGAGCGCAAACAAAAGTGAGAAAGTAATGTAAGTGGCATACAAGCTAATGCTTTGTACTCCTTAGCCTAATGCTCCTTCCTTTATGTCAAAAAAGTCCAAACACTTTCCTATGAGTTCAAACTCATAAACTCTCTTATGTAATCATTATCTAATTATTTGAATTAATTTAAACAACTTCTAAGTAAGGAACCATTCTTTTATTCAAAGATCTCCTTTAATGTTAATATAAATGTTCTATATCATTTAAATATTAACGATGAAAATTTGCTACTATTTAATAATTGTATTCTCCATTAGAATTATTAAATCTTTGATTAAAATTAATATTTCAAATTATATTAGAACACTGAATTAATTATTTCAAATTTCTAAGATGTTTAATCAATTCATCTCTTGAATTCATAATATTTTGCATTCTAACTTTTCTTTTAATTTTGGATTAAAGGGATTCTATTATGTGTGACCTATTATGTTTCCATGCATGATGGCAATAAATTTATTTATAAGCTACTATAAGCTCAATTGAATTAAAACTCATTTTAATTTAGACACAATTTCTCTAAATTGTTCACACAAATTCATATATCATGGTTGGCTTCTAGTAAAGTATCATGACTACCCAAATTCTAGGAATGGATTACTTTGGAAATCAAACCTTTCATGACAAGGTGATAGTATGCAATTCAATCCCTTTATCTCTTGATAATCAAATTGGACTCAGGGTATGGTTCAAGTATCAACCCTAATATTAACATCCAATCTTTGGTGTATATTTGACTATATACTATATCACAATCGTTCATACATAAAACTCCTTTTATATATCATTAATTGATTGTACATAAATCTCCTTTTATGTATCAATCAATAAATAGGCCTATGATTTTGATTATAGCACAAATGTCAATCATCTTTAGAATATATTTTCTTTATTACCAAGGAGGATAAATTCTCCTTTGATCAATCACTACCTTTATATACTTCATGGTGTAGCTAAAGATATTTGTATATACTATTTCAAAAGTGCAAGCCGAGAATAAAATCAAAGTATATGACTCTATATATAAAATACTATATAGATCTTAAGTCTAAGGATCACTTATACCACTGTTCATATAAAAAGTCAATTGACATATGGTAACCTTCCATTTGGCTTCTCATTATGCATCAATCCAATTATATGTTTTATAACATATACCCATATGTTTGTCTAGATATCTCCATATTAAATAGTGTATGAGATCACTGTATTCTTTCAAAGAATGTAACATAACATATGTTAGTTTACTTATGAATAATTGATATCCCGTTTTCTTTATTATTCTACAACTAAGGATATTTAGAAATAATAATTATATATATAAATTATCTCATAATTACAATCTCCATTATAATTTATTTGTATACAATTATATTTCAAGGATTTTATCTAATGTACTATACATATATCAAACATATGTTTAGGCTTTGCTCTTCTTTGGGTTGCAACAATCCTTGGCATGATGTCTAGATTTGTCACATCCATAGCATTTGTCTATGAATTTCTTAAAAGGGACTTGTCTAGCACTTGTGCCTTCTCTATTGTGCTTCCTTTTCTTGTTTTTATTTTATCTAACTTCCATCACATTGGCCTTGGATTCCATGGAGTTCAATCCACGAGTCCTTTTTTTAGGTTTGCAACTATCTTCCTCAATTGTAAAGCATTCTACAAGTTTTTCAAGTTTCATCTCCTTACATTTATGCTTTAAATAACTCTTAAAAATTTTCCAAGAAGGTGGTAATTTTTCAATTACCAATGCCACTTGGAAAGATTTGTTAAGGGACATACCCTCGAGTTCATGTTTTCAGATTGGGTGTACACTGGAACTTCTTTTTGATAGGATTTTAGCTTTGTCGGTAGCCTAGTTGTGTTTGATGTGACATCAATTGATTGATCATCTCTTAAGGACCAGTTGATCGGTTGATTCACTCTCAAGGGCTAAGGTCGTGGCCAACTGGCTATCCTTCAAACTTGTGTTCAAGTTCAGTCTATTTAACCTTAGAGGGTGTTAAAATAGTCCATATCGATGCAAGCTTAAATGACCTTGGCTTAGTCCATATCGATGCAAGCTTAAATGACCTTGGCTTATGTAGACTTGTTTTAAATGAGTTTAATCAGTGGTGGATCTTGGGCAAAATTTTTTTTGTGGGGGGTGGGCAAATTTGAGTTACAAGTATGATATGCAGATGTAGGTATGCATGCAAGTATCAATACATGAACCATTAATTTATTAAAAAAAATCTTAGTGTAAATGCGTCTTGAGTTGGCCCTATATGATTGGAAGTAACTAACAAAGTACAAAATTTTATTTTACAATTAATTTACAAATATGTATATGTGTAACATTTGTAAATATATCTAAAGGGTAGAAGGTAATGAATAAAAAATCACATTAGATGCCTTTCTAATCACAAGGCAACACCATCTTATTTTTCTTTTTTATTTTAGTTGTAGTCTTGAAAATAATTTTTTTATTTTCAAATTCTTTTTCACTCAAAGATATTATTAACCTCATTATAAATTTATTGATTTCAGAGCTATTGGATTTAACAATATTTTATAATTGTGTGTTATAATCTCTATAAATTTTAAGCAGTTAGGAGTCAAAATATTTTAGTAGGGGGCGAGTGAGTCATTACTTTTTTTTTTTTTACGCATAACTATATATATTAATACAGTATTCTAATGAATTTTAGGACGATTATAGTCACCCCAATCCTAATGAAGCACTGCCATCGGGACCAGTGATGCATGGTTTAGTTACGCCCTAACAAGGATTAGTTTGGTCTTCGTGGGGCTCAATTCTTTTCTTTTTTAACAATTATACCAGATTTTTTTAAAAAGAAAATTGAAAATATGATTTGACTAAATCATTTTAATCAAAATGATAAGGAGAGAAATATTAAAATTTGTATCCAAATTTATCTATCTTTTTATTTAATTGATTTTAATTTAACTATATATCTTATTATACTTTTCATTTATTTAATATTAAAAAATAATTTTTTTCATATATCATCTAAATAATAATAATAGATTATATATAGTCAATTAAAATATTAACGATCAATTATACTTTTTTATCAAATTAATGAGACCTGTTATGGGTATTTTTAGTACTATATAAAATGGACTGACAAAAGTCCAATAGAAAAGTCCAACTAAAAGAGCTCTAACTTATTTGAAATTAAGGTCATTAAACAAGGGCTCCAGATCACTAACACGGGCTCGAATCGCAGGACAATGATGGTGGCTTCACGTTGATTAGTAACAAACTTCAGCTCGCTGGTCGAAACATGCTACCTCAGCTACTTTCTAGAAAATTTACTTTGGTTAAACTTGAGGACGAGATCAACTTATATGACTAACTTGCAGATGTCAATCGACAGTAATCAACTTGCAGTAAATTTATTATTTATTTATATTCAACTTGTAACACCCCAGCAACTATAAATAAGGGATAAAGATCTTTATAGAAGGGAGCAAATTTTAGATAAAGGCTGCTCTGAGAGAACCAATTCTAGATAGAGAGAACACTCTACACAATATAGAGGTACTATACTATATACTGTATACTGCATACTCAAATACTTTGAAAAATAATACTACCGTGAATATAGGGGTTAGTGAAGGTTTTAGTTGAGCCACGTTAAAAAACTTTTTATCCCCTCACCTCCTCTATTTTTCTTCTCCATCTCCACTTCTCTCTTACACTCTCACTCAACTAGGATTGCAATTTGCGGTTTACTAAACTATCTAATTAACGGTGACAGGATTTTACCTTATCAAATTCCACCATCAACAAGACCTAATACAAATTTTTTATACATAAAAGAGTCCAATTTATATACAAAGACTCATAATGTGAATCCAAAAATTATACATAGATCTCTTTAAAAAAATTGATACCGTAAATTTTGTGTAAAAATAAAAAATTATATTATAATTGAAATTTTCTTTCATGCACACTCGTCCTCCTTGCAAGTTTTGATAAAAATCTATATCTTTAATCAATTTTTTTCATAATTATTTTATAAAATGATATTATTTTTTTTACAAAGTTTACAAGTACTAAATATAAAAAATTAAAAAATTTACAACTATATATTGATAAAAAAAATTATGAATAGTTTTAAAATCTTTATAAAACATACAAGCCAGGTATGCATAATTTTTTTTTTAAAAAAAAATGTAAAATGCAAGCAAATCTATTTTTCTAGTACTTTTTCTAACATGTGAAACGGAGTAGACTTTTAAGTCTTTGTTGATAGAAGCTTGAAAGCCGAAGAAAATGGACAGAATTAACTTTACACTGGAAACAATAGGCTGGCTGACACGGATACAAATAAGAGCCATTGACCAGTTACCACAATAGACTCTAATCAAATTGCATAAATAGCACGATAGTGCAATCGCAGAATTTTCGTTTTGGAAAATTTGTTGATAAGGATTATGGAAAGAGATACGTAAATTGTAAGGGTGTTCGTATCCAAATTCAATGGTTGGATTCTGGTCAAAACAAATGTGTCACCGTCATGCACACCTAGATACATTCAATACTAAAATAATTGATATGCATTGACAAAGAGTATTTAAATACTTTCTGAGTCTTCCCATCTATTAAACTATGAATTGATATTAAAGCTTGGTATCTCTGTTATGCTTACTAAGAATATTGATCAATTTCAGTCCTATGCAATGATACTAGACTGGTGATTATTGAAGAAGGTTTACAAGTTGTTGTGGATATTTTTGGGACCACAAAAATAGGCTAATAAAAGTTTAATGGACAAATCAGCTGATAAAGGCCCAGCTTAACTAGGCTTGAGGTTGCAGGAGCAAGGTATTAGATTGTCAAATGCGAACTCGGATCACTGGCTAACCAGGATCAAAGTAGCAACCTCAGGTTGTTAAGAGCAAGGTGTAGCTCACAGTTCGAAGCATGCCCTTCCATCCATCAATTTAAAGAAGACTATTCAATTACTTATTTAATAGGAATCCTTTATTAACCATTGTAATCAATTTATAATTCCTTTCCATTATGGAATATATTGTAATACCCTGGCTATTATAAAAAAGGAGTGAAATTATTATAAAAGGAGGAGACAATACATACAAAATATTAAAAACTTAGCAAAATACTGAGAAATAATATAACCGTGGACGTAGGCTTTACATTTGGTTAAACCACGTTAAAAAACTCTTGCTGTCCCCCGTTCTTTCTCTCTTTCTCTTTCTTCCTAGCAAATTTGTTTTCACAACTTGTAGTTTGGGTTGCTGGACTTAGGTTGGCTAATTTCAGACGTCAACATTTTGGTGCTAGAAGGAAGGCCTTAAACTGCATTTTCTCTTCGATTTATCATGCAACTGCAATGGCTAGAGAAAGAACCACTACAAGTACAAACACTATTATTGACCAGCTTGAGGGTCGCGTGGAATAGCAGTGGGATATGTTACCAGTTGGGGGCCCAGTTCTTCCTATAGTAGGCACCTTCACCATCCCTACTACAGGTGCTGCCATTGGCAAGGCTCCATTGACCCCTCACCAACTTGCTACTTTTGTTCCTGGGATTGGCAGAGTGCATGTGTGGCACCAGTGTCAGAAGGTGCTTGAAAACATGGTGAAGGAATTGGCTAATGTGGTTAAGGCACTGGCTCAGGCACAGGCCTAAGGCGCATGAAGACAATTTAAGGTCATTGCACTTAGAGGGTTACTCCAGTAGCCTTGGGAAGGAGCTTAAGAGGAGAGGCCAATGAGGGGAGAACATCAGCAACCTAGTTCTATTCGCGCTTCTAATTTATCATCGAGGTCGAAGGACCATCGAGCATGTGAAGAGGATGAAGAAAAATAGCAATGTGAGGATTCACATCGAGTGGAAGGCTCAAACAGGACTAATAAGGGACATATTTTAGACAAATACACACTAGGTCATGAGTATAGCAAAAGGTCAAGAATCTCAGATTGCCACTTCCATGACCAGGGAGGTGAAAGGAGCCATCGATCCACTAGTTGTCGATCTAAGGCACAAAACCCAATGGTAGAAGAGCTACTTCAGAGGGCATAGTAGTTAGAAAAATGCCCTCTAACTTTGGATCATCAAGACGATTATGAGGAAAGGACACCATTAACTAGGGAGATTGAGACAAAGTCTCTTCCTTGCAAGTTTAAGATCCCCAACATCTTGTAGTATAATAGGGATAGTGACCCATATGACCACTTGGATGCATTCAATGTCTAGATGGATCTTCAGATAGCCAATCCACTAGTTAAATGCCACATTTTCCTAGCCATCCTTGGATACATACGTCAAACATGGCTCAGGAGTCTCCCAGCTTGCAGCATTCACAGTTACGAAGAATGCCAGAGGAGATTCATTAATCAGTACAAGTCGCTGAGAACGCAGCTTGCACCTCCTGCCACCTAGCGATAATCTTTCAGCAGAAGAATGAATTGATGAAAGACCACATCACCCAGTTTAGGTGTGAAGTCAGCAATGTAGTGAATCCTTCAGATGAAAGCATCTTGACAGTGATCTTGGTAGGACTTGATATGGATAGGAAGTTATACGAGAGCATATGCAAGTCTCCAGTGAGGGACTTGGTTGAATTCTACGAGCGAGTTGTCAAGGAAATCAAGTGAGAGGAGACCTTTGGCCCAAAAAAGCCTTACTCAAAGGATAAGGTGAGTAGCTCCAACTAGGGCAAAAAGAGAAGTAATGGCAGAGGTAGCAAAGAGGGTCAGAAGAGTGGCTTTGATAGCTAATTTGCAAAAAAGGCTAGGAGCGAGTGACCTCAGTATCAAGGTCACCATGATAGCTACAACATCCTATCAGATACTCAAGATAGGATCTTTGCAATAGAGAAAGACAAGGAGGACTTCGAGAAGCCTAAACCCCTAAGGATTCCCAATAGGCTCAGGAACAATAGAGATAAGTTTTATGCCTATCATGATAAGGTCGAGCACAATACTTCAGATTGCTAGGTGCTAAAAAATGTGATTGAGGATTTTATTAAGAGAGGTCACTTGAGAGACTATGTGGTGCAACCTACAGGATAACAACCTCAGCAGCCCTAGTAACCAATATAATAGTAGCCCCAACACTTCTATTTTTTTTAATATTATTCAGACATTAATAAAAGCACCCATATTTGTCTTCAAATTGTTATGTTTACTAATTTTTGAACAAATTTTTAGGAAGGTTCGAGTTCGAGACTACAAAATTGGTGATTCTGTACTGTGCCTTATTCTTCCTAGAGCTTGCAAGGCCATTGATAGGACATTAGGTCCAAATTGGAAGGCCCATACATAATCAAGAAAAACTTGGGGAACGGAGCTTATCACCTGATGAATATGAATGGGGTTGAAGTTCCTTGAGCTTGGAATGTTGAGCATTTGCGCCCATATTTTTAATAGAGATTTTAGCTTGCCCTTCTAATCCTGTAATATTATTCAAAAAATAATAAAAGCACTCAAGTTTTTCCTTAAACTTTTATGTCTATACTATTAATTTTTGAATAAAATCTCAACAAAATATTATATAGGAAATGAGCTAAAAAAAAGAAAGTCATGGAATGCTAGCTAAGGCACGACCTACTAGGCATTCATTACTAGCTGAGTTGTGACCTACTGGGCATTCAACTTGACAAGATTGCTAGCTGAGGTACATTCATGTGACCTACTTGGGCAACAAGATTGCTACCTGATGTGCATTCATGCGACCAACCTAGGTAACAAGATTGCTAAATGAGGCGCATTCATGCAACTTACCTGGGCACTTGACTAGTTCTAGTTGAGGTGCATTCATACAATCTACCTGGGCACTCAACTCATGCTAACTGAGGCACATTTATATTAACCTAGGTGTTATCATTTGTGACATACTGGGCATTCATCTCGATAAGTATTCATTCATTTATGGTTCACTAATTGAGGTATTAGCTATGACCTACTGAGCATTTAACTATAGAAACTGAGAAGAATAAAGTTAGAACATTATGAAGATTCATTAAAGAAAAACCTTCTTCAATAAAGTAAAATTATAGATGAAAGTTCATAATTACATTGAAAATTAATTAGCTACAATTATGGCCTACGGAGTTTAGTCTTTAGAAGCTACACTCTGGTGGGCTGGAGGGTCTACGTACGTGGCGAGTAGTTCATCCATCATTTGATCATCAGTGGTTTCCATGACTTGTGAGCTATTCTCTCTTTGGATTGTGCCTTGAGCTGGAGAAATTTCAACTACGAACCCTGCACCCTTATTGGAAGAAGCAGCCTTTGTGGCTTCCTTGAAGCCCTTTATGGTCTCAAGGACTTTCCTACCCAAAAAGGAGAAGTCTATCTTAGGGTGCTACTATCATAAAGTGTATAAGAAGGCAGTGATGGTTTCAGATTTTGCATTTTCTTTCACTTTTGCAACTAGCACCGTAGTCTTTACCTTAACCTGAGTGACCTATTCTTTTCCTAGAGCAACTTCATCCCTAGCCACCTCATACTTCTTCTTAGCAGCCTCAGCTCATTACATTGTTGCATCTACTTTGCCCTTTACTCTTGTTAGCTTATTGACTACATTATTGAGGTCTGATGTAAGGCTGGATATGATAGCCTCATGATTTGCCACCTCATGAGATAGAGCTTCCTCGGCTTCTTTCTTGGTGACCTTGGTGTTTCTTACTCTATCTTTTAACTCCAATGCCTCAGTGAATGCAATGGCTAGGTCTCCCTCAAGTTTTTCCTTCCCCTCCTCCTAAGCCAAGAACTTGTCCCTTAGCTTTATTGATCCCAACACACTCTGAAAAATCAAATGGTCAAGTTAGATTACAAAGAGGCAAAAGAACTAAGGTGAGATGACTTTACTTAGCAGTAGGGCATGATAAGCTATATAGCCCACAATCCCTCACCCGAGAGCTCCTCTGACTCTAATGCTTTGGCTTTGGTGCAGGGCCCAAGATTAGCTCAACATTCTCTTGGAGGAAGTTGAAGTACTCCCTTATCTTTGGGCCAAGGTTGATAGGTCGCTTCTCAACCTCGACCTCAGGTGCTACCTATTCTGAAGCAATAACAACTCTCTTTCCCTTGTCCACTATTTACTTTTTGGTAGGGGGCTCGAATAAGGATGTGACCTCGATCGCTTTGACTGCCTCAGGATGCGAGGTGAGAATCAACACCTGTTAGGATGTCATTGCCAAGGCCAAATAAGATTGACTTGCAATACCAGGGGCTGCCATAGCATTAGGAGCCAATGAGGTCATGACAACAACACGATTAGCAGATTGAGCAGAAGGAGTGGTTGATAGCCTTCGAAGGTTGAGCTTCACCATGTTTTCATAATCTTGAAAATTTGTTAGGCTGACCTCCTTAATCTGGAAAGCTTATGTGAACATAAGAGATCCCCATCAAATTTAAGGTCATTTTTGAGATCATCCACAATAGTAAACTAGTTTAACACTTCAACCTCCTTAGCCCTAAGCACTGGTTTCTCCTTGCTAGCCCCATTTGCAAAATAAAATAGAATGTCAGAAAAAATATAAGTACAAGAATTCATGGAAGCTCACATGTCTTCAGCTCACTTACTAAGAGTAAGAATGAAGCTAAAGTTGCGAAGATAATGTAAAGATAGGCAAGAAATATAAAACCAGTGGGTTTTGTAGTTCCCCATATTAGATTTGCCTTTGGTGTTACCCTATGGCAAAATTCTCTTATGCTCAGTCTAGCAAGCTAAGAGGTAATATAACCCATCTCCTTGACTTGTGCCCTTGATGCTATAAAGATAGCATAGAACCCTTGCAGAAGGTAGCATATCAAAGACTTTCAAGGAGTAGTGTCAAAATTGAAGTGTTGAAGACAAAAACATTAGCAAAGTACAAAGAGACAAGTAGAGAGAAAGTTAAGGGAGGAGCTTGGAGGAAACACATTGAAGATTCTTTTAAAGTTGTGTCAAATTGAGTCATCAATGAGGGCATTGACATTTTCAAGTGGGGGAGAATGTCACAATTCTAGACTTGTGACCAAATTTGATAAATAAATGTGCTTCGATTTAGACGAAATTTGGCATAAGGATCAAGTATGAAGAGAAGATCATGTGGCATGAATTTGAGAGAAAATTCTTACGTAAATTATTTTTCTTATTTTTCATTGTTTTGAAGGTGCTTATGTAATTTTGACTAAGGTAACTTGTCCAGTGCGATTAGATAAGCACATGGTTGTGATCCTTAGATTTTTATCTTCATGTTGGTATATTATGGCACATTAGAACCCTTTTGAGTTAGGAGAAAAGTCCTTATGTCAACTTAAAAAAAATATGTTTACTTATGCCATCAGGGCCTTGACTTAGAATCCTCTTTAGGAGGAGTGTCTGGTGACTTAAGGTAAGCATCATGGCATTTTTCTAGGAGATCCAGTGTGTGGCCATGAGCCTCCTCTACACACTCGAGAGTCTATAACAAGGCTTTTAATGTGAATAAAGAAATAGGTCCTCTTCAATTAAAATATTGTCCCATGAAATTTACCTGTTTTTGGCCGTATTCATCTGCATTTGTTCGAATTGCATGAACATATCATGATCAACAGTATGATTGACTTAGTTGCCTTTATATGCGATTTGGTTGTTTATTTGTCCTGTGATTTGTGATTATGGTTATCTCAATGTGATATAAATTGTGGGTGTTACCTATTATTTTCAAAACTAAGATGGTGTATGGTCGGTTAACTAGCTTATTTTCAGGTACTAATTGATTAAATACCGAGCAAAGAGTTTAAGTGTCACACTTTTCATCAATTGAATTTCTAGACAATGACACCTTGGCATGCATCTTGCTGTAGGCCAAAATTTGGCCTAGCCCATTTTATTGATCTATTTAGGCATAATTATTAAAGTTTAAATAAGTCATATATGAATCAATAAGGATAAAAAGTAATAAACCTTAAACATGCTTACTAGTGCAAAAAAATAGTCAATTAAATAATATATTTGTGAAATAAATAGTGCATTTAACAAAATTTTGCCTCTAATTTTACAAAATAGAATTTTAATAATCCTTTCAATGAGTTGATAACAATAAGGTTTGAATCTCAAAACTCTAATATACTATCCAAACCTCTTACTACTTGACTATGCCTAATGGATTGGAGTTTTAATAATTCAACATAACAACCAACCTTCATAATTATTAATATTAAAAGGGTTAAATGACACAATAAATTTATTAAAATAATACATATAAGCTAGACTTTAAGCCCACGAGATTCGCAAGCACTTTATTTTTCATCATTTCAAATTTTAATTATAAAATAAAGATTTATGAAATATATTATATTGTACAAACTTTAACTTGTTTATACTACATTTTAAAGTGATGAAATAATTAATTTAATATTAGTAATGACATATTTCTAATAGTAATTTGTGTATTGCATGAGACCTTTTTTTGGGATAAATATATATAGGTGTGTTAAATGAATAGATTGAATCATATTTACCAAAATCCACATGAATTGAACCTAAATGGACTTGACGTGCCATTTAGGCCATCTTTTAAATGAGCTAATGAACCACTAGTCGGGACCAATCCAGGATTGGATTGAACTGACCCATAGGCTAGCCTGCTTTTGTTTTGGAACTTTTTTTTTAATTAGGCCACAATATATTTTGTAGTATAAGAGCATAATTAAGATGAGTGAAAATAAACTAAAATAGATAGCAACTGAGCATGATAACTATAAGATTGAGGTATTATGGCATTACTAAGTATTGAATGCTCTTTTTTGAATCCTAACAAGTTAAACCTATGTTTTAAAAGAAGAGATGTTATTGTAATAAACACATAACACATATTTAGGCTAGCACTACAAAGAAAGTGCTTGAAGCTGGACTTCAATCACTAAGAGCGACAAAACCCACAATATTATATTTTGTTGATACTTAAAAATGACTAACAAAATGTAAAAGACATACACTTGAACCCTCCTCTAGTGTAGGAGTGTGGTAAAGATTTGTACCACTAAGTGCTATTGATAGCTCATCAAACAGGGAATACAAACAAAATTAAACCTGAAAACTCAATAAAAAATGAGTTGTTGGAAGCATGTTGTAATCTGGGGCCTTGTGAAATCTATGAAATTGATTAGGAATCATTAACTTGAATAATGTTTTCTAGAATATTTATAAAAAAGCAACCCAACTTCAAGTTGATAAGTTTGCAAAGCAGAGGACCATCAAGCTAAAAAATTTGATAATTGCACAAAGTTAGAAACACTGTAGTAGGTATATGCAAACATTGCAACAATTTTTATAACTACCGAAAGCTCCATCTTGATTGTGTTATCGTTGCAGTTAAGAACTTCATTCACACTATTGAGCTATCACATGTGGATGTGTTGGGGACTTCATTCATAAACATTTTAAAAACCAAAACAACACCATTCACCAACAAAATTAAGAGCAAGCATCACTCTTTTGGGAACAATAAATTTTTTAATTTTATAGAGAAAATGACAAGCAGAGAGCAAAAGATGTCCTCCTACACTAACTCAATGAAACAATTATAAAGTTTGAGAGAGCACAATATGTCCTTAACCTTGCATATAAGAAGGTAAAATTGGAAAGATAAAATACAAATAAAGCTAAATTATCAAATCAAGATACTAGAACTTACAACTTGCAAATATGAAAGTAAAATTGGAAAGATAAAAAAGAAATGAAGCTAAATTTCCTTAAGAACTTAGCTAATTTTCAATTTCGAAGGCATAGAGAAAGTAAACATGAATGAATGATGTAATTTGCCAAAATGAAGAACATGGAGGAATTCATGAATTATGTAATTAATAATAAGAAATCAAAGCAAAAAATAGAGCTAGAAACAACATATCAATCATCTTCAAGCTTGGACGTGGGCCATCAAGTAGGCCAATTCCTTCAACACTTGCACAAAGGAGTCATAATGCACAACCATTTGAGTTGAAAGAGCAATGGTAACATCTCCCTATATATACATAGCCAAAACTAAATAGAGAAATTCAAATTTGACCAATTTTGAAAATCAAATAAAAGAAATGAAGGAAAGTACATTTCATTAGGGTTTCAGATATAAGCAGGAAAATATTCATTGGAATGGAAAAAGCAAACCTATACTGAAAAACTATACCCCAGTAGTAAAAAACAAAGCTAAGAATGAAAATTAATTTAAATCAAGAGATAAAAGTCAGGGATCAAAAACCTTAACTCCTTTTAAACGACTTGTGAACCAATCACCCAATGCTTAGCAAGTCAGGTCTTGGATGGAATAGTTTGAGTAGCTTTAGCAGCAAGTGCACCTTGTAGCTAGAGAAGACATCGCCTACTCGCTAGGATTGATCACTAAAAGTGGCAAAATGGCAGTTCATTTCAAATCTATCCATTTTTAACAGATCAAATGGATGAGTGATATTCTAATCCATTAATAACAAAGTTATTAAAGATTCACACATAATATCTATTATTGATCCAACTTAATTCTTTATTTAAAAATTAAAATAAATATTTTTTAAACAAAAAATATTATATTAAATTAACTAAACTACAAAGGTAAAAATCAAAATAGATTAGCTATTTTATCCATTAATTTAAAAATAAAAATAAAGATAAAAGTAAAAAATATTATATTTAAAAATAAAAATAAATTAACTAGCTAACAATAATAAATGTCGAATTTAGAGTCATATACATTAGAGTAAGTTACAATTCATTTCATTAAATAAATTTAATTCAATTTTCTTTCATATTTATAAATTGAAGAAACTTTTGAATGAATAAAAGTGCTATATCTACATTAAAATCACTACAAAAAAAATTGTCTTTAGCTATAATTTTTTTGTTGAATTTAGCCATTGCTAATACACTTCACGGTGGTTTCTAGAACTGCTATAGATACATGGGTTAGGAAGTATTTAGCGGCAGTTTTTGTAAGCCACTGATGCATAATTAGTGGTAGTTTATCAGTACATAGTTGTGGTTATGGTTGGAATGACATTGATCCCATTATGAACTTAGCAGTGGTTTTAAATAGATTTAGCTACAATTTTGGTTGCATTTTTTTAAAAAAAATTATTTTTGTGGCAATTTTGTAAGATAGTTAGTGATGATTTTTGTTAAAAATATAAAAAAATATATTTTAATGGCAGTTTTCTAATGTATTTAGTGGAGGTTTTTCTTTAATTTTTTTTAAAAATATTTTCTCAGCAATTTTTGATGCACTTAATGATGACTTTTCATGATTTTTTTAAAAAATTGCTTTTTGCAGTGATTTTTTCAGATTTTTTCTCTACTTTAATTTTTTGTGTATCTATTAGTTTGCTACAAGAGTAATTTATAATAAATTTATATATTTTAATATGTTGACGGTGAAATTCAATTTTTATGTGTGCTCCAAACTTCAATTAACTAGAATAGTTTTGCAACCCTTAAACTGCAATCTAGTTGTATAAAATGTAGAAAGACAACAAGAATAAGAAGAAGGAAGAACTAAATGAACACATAAGATTTTAACGTGGTTAAGATAAAACTAGGTAGTACTGGTCCTTATGTCCACGGTTGATTTTATTGATTTGGAGGAAATTTAGCAAAGTTACAGAATGCAGAAAGAAGTTCCTCGATACAATGGTTTAACTCTCTATTTATAGAAGCAGGAGGGTTACAGAGGAAATTTTACAAATTGTAATTCTATCTTGTCTATCGTATTGGACAATAAATGCTGGACAACTTGCTGTTGGTTTGTCGAGTGTTGGCTTAACGGTTAGGAGTACGTGCTTCTGGCTGATGATTAGACATTAGCATCTTGTCCCCATGTCCGGATCACTCACTTAATGACCTGACCTCGCACTGGGTGATCTATGGGTTGGCCTTGTTCTCAAGTTTTCTCCAATTTTTTGGGAGGTGGTTGAGGTAGTTGATTTTGACCAGTGAGCTAGTACCACGATCTTGGCTTGGTTCTTTGTTCCAAGCTCACGGTTGGCAATTTGAAGCTGTGCTTAATGACCTCGACCTTTTAGGCATGCCAGCTTTCCTTCATTTGGTCTTGCTTGTTGGGCTTTTGCCAGCCTATTTGTGTGGTCTGAAAACACCCATAACATAATATAAATGAAATTGAATACAAATTTCATATTAATAATAAGAATTTAAACATTTGTTAGTTAAATATTAGAATTTGCGACTTTAATCACTACAATAAGTTTGATTTTTGGCAACATGAAAAAATTGTTGCCTAAAATGTCAAAACTGTTGCCTATAAGAATAGCAATAGTTTTGACTTAAAAATGTTACCTATTCTTTTAGGTAATGGTTTTTTTTTTTTTAGGTTTTTTTGGGGTTTCTAGCAATAAATGAAAAAAAATTGTTGCCTATTGATTAGTTATAGGCAACGATTTTTTTGTTTTATTTGGAAACAATTGTGGACTGTTGCCAAAATAGGCAATGCTTATTAGATATTGTCAAATGAATAAAAAGCAACATTTATCAGCTGTCATCATATATAATAGGCAACATTTTTTTTTTATAAATAAACAACCCTTATTAACCATTGTCATATATAATAGGGAGGGTTTTTTTTTTCATAAATAAATAACACCTTGCTACATAATAGGCAATGATTTTTTTATTGTGTAAATTAATTTATGAATCAATTCATAGTGAAGATCCTATGAAAGTGAACATGAATCGATTCATTAAGAATTGTTGTGAATTTTTTTTTACCAAAGTTTAGGAATTTTTATGAATCAATTATCTAATTCATTCATAAACTGTTCACATAATAGTGAATCATGTCACATATTGATTCAGTCATAAAGTTCTTAATGATATTCATAGAGAAATCGATTCATAAATTGATTCATAAGTGGTAATTACCTCCTAAATCAATTTTTGAATAATTTCACAATCTGAAAGTTAGTTATTGTAACATCCATAGTCAATATATCACATTCATTCTATAAATTTTTTTTTGAATTACTCCAACAGTTAATACATCAATTAATTTGTCCCAAATTTGAAGAAATGAATCCAAAATAATAAGATAACTATAAAGAGTATTAACTCTAAGTTCAACAAATTAATAAAAATTCAAATTGAAAATCATATTCATTGAAGATTTTTTATCATCAGCACCTATATTCAGGAAGTCATCATCACTTTGATTTGGTCTTTCACTACCAACATTATGCTGGATGCATAGATTTAAATGAAATTAAAGAATTACAAATGCATAATAAGAAGCATTTCATTTAGTAATAAGAAGAAGCATCAATATAA
>JANHAO010009678.1:0-18219 GCA_026873985.1 Saraca asoca
TCGTGATCTGTGTTGCTGCATTCAATACATACGCAACGCAATAAGGTAAATCTTGAACCAACTGATTTATATTATGCACATGGATTCGTGGCTGGGTTTCAAAATTTTTAAATTTTTGTTGTGCTTGCTACACGAAACCCAACATCTAATGGTGATTTACATTTGTCTCTCTAATTCTAACTATCTCATTTTGTAAATGGGACCGGTAAGCATCCTACTCTTGGGGTTAAGAAGCTCGAGGTGTTGAACAAGTTCACGGCTACGAACATTATCAAGAATACCTTATGATTCAACAAACCCCTCCTTTGTTCACACAAGCTTGTTCTAGTTCTAGGTACCAAGCTTACCAGGGAGATAGGCATTCATCAAGTGCAGGAGGTAGGTCCAGCAAACTTCAACGATTATGAGGACATTATGAAGCTCACTCTTGTGAGGTCGCCTCCTGACTCTAACAAGGAAGAGGCTTCATTAGCTCTCAACACCAACACAGCTCCTACTATCGAGTTCCAACCTTCAGCCCAAGTGATAGCTCCAACCCAAGAGCTAGTTGCCACCTCACTGCCCAAGGTGACCTCTGTGATCGAAGCCGCCAACCCCTTCAAGCCTTCTACTCAGAAATGGAAAATGGACAAGGGGAAGAAGAAGATGGCTACCCGTAAATGAGCCATGCCTATGATTTATGTCATGGAGCAATCTTTTGGACCTAGCTCCAAGATTGAAAAGTACCACAATTTCCTTATAGATAGTATTGACTCAATCTTAGGTCTTCATAATAGCATTTCAGTGTTGGAATCAAAGGACTTCCCCATTGAGGGATTGGTGGGCTACGTGTCCCATCACGGCCTGGTGGTAAGTAGGGTCTCTTTACCCTGGTTCTTCATATCTTTCTTTGTAATCTAACTTGGTTATTTGGTTCTTCAAAACTTGCTTACAATGACAAAAATAGATGAAGAGATCCTGGTCCAGGATGAGGAAAAGGCAAAACTCGAGGACAAGCTGGCTGTGGTCACTACTAAGGTGCTAAAGCTGAGGGAAAGGGTCAAGGATGCTGAGGCCACCATATCTCGTGAAACAGCGGATTGTGAGGCTGTTGCATTGAACCTTGACATTACAACTAATGATCTGAAAAAGATAAAGATAGATTTGGATATTGCTCACAAGCATGCTAAACAGGCAGAGCCACAGGCTCAAATCATAGAGGAGTGAGCTAAGTCAGTAGAGTAGTGAGCCAAGGTCACGTTGAAAGAGTTAGAAACGACCTAGAGGAAAGTTGTTCTAAGGAACAAGGAAATCGTTAAGGCCAAGGTAGACACTACCTCTCTGGTCAAGGAAACAAAAAAGAGAGTAGTGTCTAAGACTTGTGCCACCTTTTTTTACACCTTGTGGCAGCATCATCCTGAGCTGGACTTCTCCTTCTAGAATGGAGAGGCTCTTGCAATTGTGGAGCACTATAAGAGGAGGGCTGCTAAGGCTAGTTCTTCCAAGAAGAGTATGGGATCTACGGTTGAAGCTCCTCCTATTAAGGATACTAATCGAAAGGAGAGTAGCTTGTAGATTGCAAATGCTATTGTAGATTAAATGATGGGTGACCCTGTTGCTCCTCCTACTAGCTCTTCTTCTCGTGAAAACTTTGCTCCTATGGCTTTAACCCCTTAGGCTAGGATTTTTGTAAATCTTTGTATTTATTTCTATGGCCTTGTATGAACTTTGCTTTATTAAGTGAAACATTGGATGAATGTCCATAGCATTACTATTTATTTCATCTATAACTGACTGCTCCATAAGCATGACTTGGTAAAATTTTATAAGAATAAGAGCTCAATAAATTGCGATCTAGCTAACTTTCTATCTCATACATTGTTTGCTCCTTGCACAAAATTTTATTGAAATGTTACTCAGAAACAATTGAATATATACATAAAAATTTGGGGGTACACTTATGTGTTTTTTACAAATTTGAGTAATCTACAAAATTTGGACTTTCACGGGTAATATGGGTAAAGGTGATTGACATTCCAGGCTTGAGGGAATTTTGTTCCATTCATATCTACCAAATGATAAGCTTCATGATTGATGACCTTCTTAATGAGGTATGGGCCTTCCCAATTTGGTCCTAAGGTCCCCTCATTGGCTTTGCGAGCGCCAGGGAGTATCAGGCATAAAACGAGATCTCTAGGTTTATAACTTTGAGCTCAAACCTTTTGATTGTAATACCACGTGACCCATTACTGGTAGGTCGCGATCCTGAGGCGAGCTCTCTCCCTTATTTCTTCTATGAGGTCCAGATTCACTGTGAGCAGTTGGTTGTTGGTTTTCGGATGAAAAGTAATCCTTCGTTGTGATGAGATCTCAAGTTCTACTAGGATCATTGCTTCAGATCCATAGACTATTAGTAAGGGAGTTTTTCCTGTAGCAATACAAGTTGTAGCCTTGTAAGGCTCCCTTTTCAGCCTCCAATTTCATCTTCAAGATATGTTTGATCATTTTATTGATGACTTCTACTTGTTTGTTGGCTTGTAGATGGTCTACAAAGGAGAAGCTCTTTACAATCTTAAGATCATCATAGAACTTGAGGAACTGTTCATTGTTAAACTAAGTCCCATTGTCGGTTACTATTTACTAAGGGACTCTAAACCTATAAATGATATTATCCCACACAAATTTTTCAATCTTCATAGAAGTAATCTTCGCAAGCTCCTTCACCTCTGTCCATTTGGTAAAATAGTCTATAGCCATCACTACATGCTTGCAATTTTTATGAGTTATAGGGAGCAATCTTATTAAGTTTATGCCCCAGATTGCGAAGGGCCATGAACTAACCATATGTCATAGGTAGGTTGGCGGGGCTCGAGGGATTTTCACGGACCTTTGACACTTACCGCACCTCTTGATGAGCTTAACCATGTCCCATTTCATCATGGACTAGTAAAACCCTACCAAAGAGCCTTTTGGGCTAAAGATATCCCCCTAGCATGATTTTTGCAATGGCTGGCATGGATTTCTTCCAAGACGATGTTGTAATCGGGGCCATCAATATGCCTTAGAAGTGGGGTTGAGAACCCTCTTTTGTACAACACATCATCATGGATGCAATATCTAGCTGCTCAAACTTGCAACCTTCAGGCCTTGAGCTTATCTTTTAGCAGTTTTCCATCTTGCAAATAATCTGGGATTAGATTCATCCAGGATCCTAGTGCCCTAGCAATTGTCATCATGACATCCTTCTGTTCTATGCTTCAAGACAAAAGGAACTCCATCTGGATCACCCCTAGGAAATCAATATCCTTGGTTGTGGCAAGGTAAGACAAAGTGTTAACATTTGCATTATGGGCCCACGGTATTTGGTTGACTTTGTAGTGCCAAAACAAGTTTAACAATTCCTAGACTTTCTGCAAGCAAGTAGTCATCTTTGGCCCCCAAGTTTGATATTCTTCTCGCACATGGAAAACAACGAGTTTGGAATTAGTAAAGATCTTTATTCTCTCAACTCTCACCCCATTAGCCAGTCTTAGTTTAGCTAATAAGGCATCATACTTGACTTCATTGTTTGTGGCTTGAAAGTCTAATCTTAGCGTGCAGAGAACTTTATGCCCCTCTGGACCGATGAAAAGCACCCTTGGCCTAGCCTTTTGCTCTCTAGATGACCCGTCGATGCATAGTTCCTAACTTGGAGATTCTGGCATTTCCACTACCTCCAACATGGGGCTAGTGAATTCTGCTATGAAGTCTACTAGAGCTTGACCTTTGATTACTGGTTTAGGCTTATATTCAATCTCAAAATAAGCTAGCTCAATTGCCCATTTGAAAAGGTATCCTGAGACATCTGTCTTTTGAAGGACTTGTCTGAGAGGGAACTGCATCAGTACTTTGATGTTGTGTGCTTTGAAATAGGGTCATAGATTTCTTGAGGCAATTACAAGGCAGTATGCAAGTTTATCCATGGGTGAATACCTTATCTCCACATCTAGTTATCTTTTGTTTACATAGTAGATGGGGAACTGAGCTCCACCTTCTTCTCACATTAGGGTTGCGTTGAAGGCATGTTGGGACACTCCCAAGTAGACAATTAACTTTTCTCTCTCTTTTGGCTTTGACAAAAGGGAAGCTCTCTCGAGATACCATTTGAGCTGCTGGAAGGCATCCTCATATTAATGGGTCCATTCGAACCTCTTCCCTTTTTTAAGACAATGAAGAAAGGGACATATTTGTTTATTGCTTTGGAGATAAACCTACTTAGTGCTGTGACTTATCCACTAAGTCTCTATATATCTTTAGGCCCAGCAGGGGAACTTATATCAATAAGGGCTTTGATTTTTTTAGGATTTGCCTCGATCCCCCTACTGTTCACCATGAAGCCAAGAAACTTTCCAAAAGTGACCCTAAATGAGCATTTATATGGGTTCAGCTTTATTTGATACTTCCTTTGGATTTGGAACATTTCCCTTAGGTTGTAGACATGGTTGGCGACTTGTTTAGACTTTACCAATATATCGTCCATGTACACCTCCATCGTCTTTCCAATTTGATCTTTGAACATCATGTTCACCAATTGCTGGATAAGTTGCCTCGGTATTCTTTAGCTCAAAGGGCATCACTTTATAGTAGTATAATTCATGGTCAGTGATGAAAGAGGTGTGTTTTTCATCCTATGGGGCCATGGGAATCTGGTTATATCCTAAGTAAGCATCCATAAGGCTAAGGAGTTCATGTCCTGCCATTGCATACATGAGTTGATCGATCCTCGGTAGGGAGAAGTTATCTTTTAGGCATGCCTTATTAAGGTCAGTGAAGTCAATGCAAGTCCTTCACTTCCTTTTTTTCTTCTTTATGAGAATGCATTGGCTACCTAGGTAGGATATTAAGCTTCCTAGATAAACTTGTTTGCTAACAATTTATCCACCTCCTCTTTTAGAGCCTTGTACCATTCGACGATCATTGGCTTTTACTTTTGGCAAACTAGCTTATGGTAGGGATTGATGTCTATCTGTGTGACATGATCTTCGGATCGATCCTAGCCATGTCCTCATGGTTCTAGGTGAAGGCATTGAGATTTTCTCTGAGGAATTCCATTAGTTTCATTTTCATGCTTGGAGATAGATTCTTGCCTAGCTTAAGGCATTTCTTTGGATCCGCCTCACTGACTCGAACATCTTCTAATTCTTCTATTGGGCTTGTCACTTTTTCTGTGTCTACCTCGCAATGGTCCAAGTCATAACTTACGCCAGTTGAGCTCACGGGTTATGGCTTGCCTCCTGAAATGACATTAATCTTCCTTCTCCTTTCCCCTATTTTGACTACATCCTTATAGCACCACCGGGCCACATCTTGTTCTCCTTGCATGCTTCCAACTCCATTTAGGATTAGGAACTTGATTGTAAATGTTTTAGGTGATATGATCATATCTAGCCCATTCATTACTGGTCAGCCCAATATCATATTGCATGCTGATGGAGAGTTAATAATCAAGAAGTCAGCCAAGGTAATGGCTTGGTAGCCTAAATCTCTGAGGGTGATAGAAAGTCTGATTTGCCCCATTGGGACCACTGCATCTCTTATGAAGCCAAAGAGAGGTTTTAGAGAAGGCTTGAGCTCGTTGAGGCCTATGCCCATCTAATCAAAGCTTTGTCGATACATCACATTCACCTAGCTACCTGTATCTATCATGATTCTCTGCATTTTAGCATTGCTAATCTTGGCTCGGATGATCAAAGCATCATTATGTAGAGAATGCACTCCTTGAACATCTTTGCTGGTAAATGTGATGTAGTTGGAGCTTGTCTAGCTTTCTTAGCTAGTCCACCAACTTCATCGCACCTTACAAGCAGGACATGTCTCACTTCCCAAACATACCACTTATGGAACCTCCTTGAAGCTCCTGCGATATGCGGTCCATCGTGAATGATGAACATGATCTTTACTGAGGGTGTCCCTTTATGCTCAGGAGTCTATTAGTGCTGAGCTGGTTGTTGAAGCTGAGGAGGTTGCTGCCCCGAGGGTCGTACCATGTAATCCCGTAAGTGACCTCTCCTGATGAGGTCTCCTAAAGTATTGTGCCTAACTTAGTTATGATAGGTATAAAACTTGTTCCTATCTTTTCACCTAATAGTAGCTTTTATGGGCTTAGGTCTTCCAAAGTCCTCATTGTCCCTTTCCATTGCAAAGATCTGATCTGGGGTGTCTGACAAGATACTATAACTATTATAGCAACCTTAGTGGTAAGGTCACTCACCCTTGGCTTTCTTTGCTGCCTAGCCATCTAGTCCCGTCTTTTTGGTCATTTTTGTTATTATCACTATTGCCTTTTTTCTTGCTTCGGCTGGAGCCACGTGATTCATTTCTTTGGTTGGGCTTCTTCGAATTGAAGGTTTCCTCTCACCTGATCTCTTTGGTAGCCCACTTATAAAATTCACCTAGGTCTCTCATTAGGGATTTATATATACTTTCATACAATTTGCCATCCTTACAAAGTTCAGTTGAAATGGCTATGAGGATGTTCTCGTTTGAAGGGTTTTCAACGTTGCTCACCTTGTATTTGAATCAAGCGATATAATCTTTCAGTGACTCATCTCTTGATTGAAAGACTATCGTAAGGTGACAGGATGACGTGAGCTGTCTTTTCAATGCCTTGTACTGGGTGAGGAATTTCATCTAGCATTGCTCCTAGCTACAGATGCTGTGAGCAGGTAGACTTCTTAGCCACGTATGGGGGATCTCCCCAAGGGTGACAAGGAAAACACGACACTTTACCACTGAATTGGTAGTCTAGAGATCCATTTGGACATTAAACAAGTCCAAATGGTTGTACGAGTCATTGTCCCCATTGTATAGCAGGATGTTCGGTATCTTAAATCTTCAAGGAAGAGGTTTGGTCTTAATTTCCTAGGTGAAGGGTGACCTCTCCTTATAACAATCTTGGCTATTGTGAGCTACGAGTCACTTCTTTAGCTACCGAACCCTCCTTAGCAGCTCTTAGATTGTCAGGTTTGGTGTCTTGGATTGGCAACTGGTGCTTTGATGGCTCCTATTACCCCTTTAATTATGGGAGTGGGGATCTAAGGTTTTATACTTCCTATTGCCCTCATAACCTAACAAGCGGCAGTTTGACCTACATTCAAGGTTGATCTCGCTTGAGCTCTTTTCTCTATGGGAGCTTTGATGTCACCGATCATCCCCTTGATCATCCTCATGGCTCGATGGACTTCTGATTTAAGTTGGGAGTTAGATGAGTGAACAGAACCAATTTGTCGATACTTTTCCCTACCAATCTTCTCTTGTTAGGCTCCGGGCTGTAGGGGTCCCCCTCTAGGTACAACAACCTCCACTTACCTTTGTACACCCTAGGCTTATGCCTGAGCCATTGTTCTCACTACATCGGCTAGCTCTTTCATAGTATTTTCAAGTGCTTCTTGATGCTAGAACCACACTTGAACTCCATTGGCATCAAAGGCAGCAGGTTAATGGGAAGTGAGTGGTGTCACACTAACAATAGCACTTACTATTGGGGTGGCTGAGATACCTGCTGTAGGGAAGGCTGAGCCTTCAGTTGGCAATATTTCTCCCTACCGCTGTACACAACTGTTAGATTGGCCAGTGACAACACCAAAACTTTTGATAGTCCTTCCTTTCACCATTGCAGTTTGACAGTAGATCAAAGGAAATGAGAATGCAGTTATGGGGGCCCTCCTTCTAATGCTAAGATGTTGGCGGTACAATTTGGTTCAGTTGATCCAAGTGGGGATAGTTCAGCAACATCCTAAACTGTAGGAAGATAATGCAAGTGAAAACAAGAAAGTGAGGAAGAGAAGGAGGAAGGACAATGAATACAATATTTTATCATGGCTCGGCTAAAGCTAGTTTGGCCCCTATTTCTACAGTGATTTGCATTCACTATTAAATAGTGGTTTCCCCATGTGGTTCGAAGTTACAGTCACAGTGTTTTCTCACTATTTAATTGTCCAAAGTTCCTACATGCAATTTTCTTACTTACTTGGTACAATGATCTCCCTTTTCTTTTTATAGAAATGGGGAAGGGTACAAATGTAATTTGATTGTTAACAAAATGATTATTTCTACTGCATCAGGCATTAAATGCTAGGCGTTGGGCAATTAATACTGGGCAAATCATTGTTGGACTATTAATAGCTAAAGTGTTGATTTTGGTGGTTAACCTGTCAGTTAGGAGTGCATGCTTCCAGCTGCTGATTGGACATTTGTACATATGTTTGGCTCACTAGCATAGTAGCTTGAGGTCACATTAAATGACCTGACGAGTGTGCTGGTTGATCTCATTATGTTCATCCAATGAGCTTCCTTGAAGACAATTGGGATGAAGCACTCCAATTAGTGAGCTGGAGTCCTCCTCAACCAGCTAGCGTCTTGAGCTCGAGTCCATCAAGCTGATACCTCTATTGAGCAACCTTAGTTTCTTAGGTGGTCTGGGCTTCTCCCGATCAGATTTGTCTCTAGTTGAGCCTTGGCCAGCCTAATTTGCGATGTCCAAAAAATACCTATAGCACATATTAAATTGAGAAAGTTGAGAAATTCTCCTTTTACCTTTAGCCTTGAAGCAATCTAATGTTTGTTAAGGTCACCAATGTTTCCTTCAATATATATGCTCAAAGTGTAGCTAAGCTCATGTTAAGAGACTAACTGAAAAAAAAAATAAAACAATTAACTCAATAAAAGATATATAGTAACATTTTGACCTATGCCAAATGTCAACCAGAAATTCACCAAAAAAATATCAAACACATAATGGATAATTAAAGTCTTCAACATAAAAAAATTCAATATATGCTAAGGAATGATTTTATTTAAAGTTAAGCATCATTCTACAAGCTATTCAAATGGAACAACAACAGTTCTCCATCCTTTGAATATGAGGATAAAATAGAACTTTTGTTTTTTCTTTTATTTAATAAGAATATATAAAAAACAAGACCATTTTAGAGAGGCTCTTCGTATTATCTATTTGTAAAGATGGAACAAGACATGGAGAAGAGAAAACAAAGTATTATAAGAGATGAAAGTGAAGAAGAGAAATGGGCTATCATTTTGATTGACATACAATTCATGTTGCTGGTCAAATGTGCTTGTGCTTTGTTTAAGAATGCATTTGTGCTTCAAACCTCAAACATCAACAAACAATTATCTTGAATCCAATTGCTTATACAAGAGTTATAATATAAAAAAAAGTCCTTGTTTAAGTGAAGCAATATTAAAAATAAAAAGCACAATGACTGATGCATGAAGACGTTTCTAGTGTCCTACAGTCACTACAATATCTTTTAATTCATTTTTATTAACACTAATAAAAATTAAAAAAAAATCATTAGTAATAATAAAGTTTATAATTCAAATTCTTGTTTCTTAGCAATCATAATGATGTGTGTGTCTATTTCCACATGCCTAGGAGTGGAGTGAGGTATATGTACATAGGTGTTTACCTTTGGTCACATGATCACTCCTCATTGCCAAACTTTGTCCTATTTTGGCAATTACACTCAAACTTCATCTTTCTCATCTTCTTCAATTAGCCCTTGGTTCTTCTCTAGCTCACTTAGCTAGAAACCCTCTTCTTTCATCTCCTTCATGGTTAATACATAACTAATACTTTCCTCACTTTAACTTTCTCTCCCTTACTATAATACTTTACTCTTAATCACTTGTGCTTTTTTGGTTAATTTGATCAAACTTTTTTAGAATCATTTCACTCATTAATGCACCCTTTCTCTCGAGTTTTAAGATTAAATCCCTAACACAAGCATATTCTGATTGATATAAACAAAGCAAAGTTTTAACATTGTTGAAAGTTAAGTAACAACTGAAACTCACTGAACTAAAATCAATTCAATTAGGTTGCACTTTTCACAAGTAACCAGCCAAATTTTATAGCATGCACTTACTAATAGCTTTAGTCATTAAATCAAACTTAGAAATTATGACCAAAAAAGCTAAAAAGAATAAGTTATATTACAACATGAATCCTAATCAGAGATGAGGAAAATATGAACATACCTAGACATATAAATGCAAACAAGACACAAAAAATCCAAATCAGAATTGATGAAAAGGAAAATATAAACCTTTGGTGATGAGGAAAAACAAGAATGGTCAAGAGATTTTGGTCCCATAAGTGATTGTTGTAAAAATCTCACAAAAGAAAGGGTTTTGTGAATTTGTGAATTGTAGAGAAAAGTCAAAAAATAAAGTTTTGAGTCCAGTACAAAAGCATCACAAATGAATATATTTTTCTGCAAGCTTTATGTATTTAGCGGCTGTTGTTTACAATTGCCTCTAGCAAACTACCACTAAAAATTTCTTTTTTTGTAGTGCAAGAGCCATAGTTCACACTCCACACTTGCTGATGATATTCCCTATTGTCAAGGGATAGGGGGTTTGAACTAATTAATAAGTATCCCATAGATGTTACATGGCCAAATTGGCAAAGAGCAAAGAAAGTACAAGTCGAACAAAATACGTGGTCATCAATCTACTTAGTAATGAGTGATGAATGGTAGACTCAACTTTGTTGGATATCAAGTAAGATAGTTCATGTTAAATAGAGCCAAGGTTAGATCTAGAGCAAATACATATCTTTGGCAAGGGTGATGAAAAAACAATACGGATTGGGATAACCTTTTCAAAAAATGATAAGACCTATTTGATTATGCTACTGAAGGAATACATTGAAATTTTCACTTGGGTGCCCATATATTTGTTAAGGATTGATTCGATCATAACTTGTCACAAGCTGTCAATTGACCCTAGTATAAAGCTTATGCAATAGAAGAAAATGAACCATGGTGTTGAGTGCCTAAAAGTTATAAAGGAAGAAATGGAAAAATTTCTAAATGCATGCTTTATCAAACAAGTTCTACATGCAACATGGCTGGTAAATGTGGTCCTTATCATAAAGGTCAGCAAAGGATGATGAATGTGTGTCAACTTCGCAAACCTTAACAAGGAATGCCTTAAAGATTCATACCCAATGCTAAACGGTGATTAGTTGGCCAATAATGCCATAGGATTTGAAATCCTAAGTTTTGGAGATGCGTTCATAGGATATAATCAGTTGAGGATGCACCATAAGGATGAAGACAAAATTGAATTCATAATTGATCAAGGTATATACTGTTACAGGGTAATGTCATTGCCTTAAGAATGTAGGGGTAATGTGCTAGAGAATGATGAATAAGGTATTTTCAATGTAGATAGGAAGAAATATTGAGGTATATATGGGCAATATGTTGATTAAGTTAAAAAGTATAGAGCAACATTGGACATATTTAAAGGATATGTTCGGCATCGTGGGGAAGTACCAAATGAGGTGAAACCTTAAGAAGTGCATGTTTAGAAGACTAAGTGGGGGATAGAGGCAAATCTTTTCAAATGCCAAGTGATCCTCAATACGAAAAGCTCATTGAGCATAAAAGAAGTCCAAGCATTGAATGACAATATCATCGCCCTCACTCACTTCATGTCAATGTCAGTTGACAAACATATTCCTTTCTCTAAATTACTTAAAAATGCTAAAAACTTTGAATGGACTAATGAATGTGATGAAAAGGTTTTCAAAGAGTTAAAAGAGTATTTAACCACACCACCTTTAATTTCTCTATAAGAGCCTAGTGAAGCTTTATACCTATACCTAGCAATAGCTTTAGATGCAATAAGTTCTATTCTCATTTGAAAATTGAAGGAGGAATAGAGACCACTTTATTTCACCAATCAAACATTGTATAGAGTAGAAGAAAAGTACCAAAAGGTTGAAAAGTTGGCCTTTTCTTTGTTGATGACATCTAGAAAATTAAAATCATACTTTCAGAACCATCAAGTCATCGTTTGAATAGATGCCCCAATTAGGTAGTGTTACACAAGCCCGATCTTGCCTATTCGTTTATGGCATGGGTAGTGGAACTCTCTAAATATGACCTCGTGTATAAGGCAAGGATGGCAGTAAAAGTGCAATCATTGGCATATTTTGTAGCCAAAATGACTAAGGTAGAAGAAGTTGAATTGAATGACTAGGAATGGACCCTATGTGTTAATGGCTCGTTGAATGGAAAAGGTAGCAGAGTAGGGAAAATCTTGAAAGGACCTGGTGTCTTAGTACTAGAATATTTGTTAAAATTTGACTTCAAGGCAACTAACAATCAAGGAGAATACAAAGCATTAATAGTAGACCTGCCATTGGCAAGGGTGGTAGGTGCCTAATCCATAAAAATTAAAGTGATTCTTAATTAGTAATTGCCCAAGTGAAAGGGGAGTATGAGATTAAAGAACTAATATTAGTAAAATATTCTTGAAAGGACTTGGTGTCTTAGTACTAGAATATTTTTTAAAATTTGACTTCAAAGCAACTAACAATCAAGGAGAATACAAAGCATTAATAGTAGACCTGCCATTGGCAAGGGTGGTAGGTGCCTGATCTATAAAAATCAAAGTGATTCTTAATTAGTAATTGCCCAAGTGAAAGGGGAGTATGAGATTAAAGAACTAATATTAGTAAAATATTCTTGAAAATTAGAAGAATTAAAGTATATACTGACAAAAATCCCTAGAGCAGAAAATGATCTGGTATATGCATTAGTTAAATTACCAAGTGCAAAGGTAGTATAAACAATCAAACGGTGATACAAGAGACATTGCAAGCCCTTTGCATTGAAGAAAGAATGTGTGTCAAGTATGAAGAATCTTGGATAACTCTGATTATAGCATTTATGAAGGATAAGTGTTAATTGGAGGACATTCAAGAAGTTAAAAAGATAGAGCAAAGGATGCCTCTTTTTTTCTTAGAAGGTGGTAAGTTATATGAGAAGGGTTTTGCTTTACTAGCTCTAAAATGTTTATGACCGAGTGAGGATAACTATTTCTTCAGGAAGCTTTATGAAGGGATCTATGGACGTCACTTGGTTGGCATAACTATCTCATTAGAAGCTATTTGGTCAAGGTATTTTATGCCTAAAATGAATAAGGAAGCAATTGAGCTAGTACCAAGATGCGAAAGATGTTAGAAATTTGCTCAGGTCCAAATGCAACTAGCAACAAACCAAATGTCCATGGTCTCCCCATGGTCATTCAACCAATGAGGTATCAACCTTTAAGGACCATTCCCAGTAGATCCGGGCTAGTTAAAGTATATGGAAGTGGCAATCAATTACTTCTCAAAATAGGTCGAGGCAGAATCCCTTACAACCATAACTTCAAATAACGTGCGAGACTTCATTTGGATATTTAGTATCTACAAGTCAAACCTCCTTACAACACTTTATTTTAGCACCTAAGGCCCACTAATAGCTCTCTATAGGTATGATCTCCCTATAGCTGGAAAATAGTTTACTAGTGATAGCTTTAAAGACTTTTATCAAAGGTATATTTGTAACTTCATAATATTACCAGATAAGCAAACATCTCACTCATTTTTGTTCAAGGTGAGGGATCAAGGAAAAATTCACATCTATCAAGTATCCCCAATCCAAAGGGCAAGTAAGGCTAACAAATAAAATTATTCTTGAAGGGCTAAAAAAAAGGTTGGATGATACCAAAGGAAGATGGGTGGAGGAATTAGCAAGTGTTATGTGGTCTTATAGAATCACTACATACTCCATTATGGAAGAAACCCCATTTATGCTTATTTATGGGAGTAAATCTATGCTTCTGGTCAAGTTAGGACAATATTTTGATTGAAAAGAGCATTACATGCTAGAGAAGAACAAGGAAAGGAGAAGAGAAAAGCTAGATATGTTGCAAGAAGTTAGGGACATTGCTTACCTATATAATAAGTGATATAAAGGAAAAATAGTCAAAATTACTAACAAAAGGGTCAAGAAAAAAGAATTCATAAAAGATGCACTAATCTTCTGAGGAGTAAAAGGACCATGAAAGGCATAAGCAGAAGGAAGGCTAGCGATATCATGGAAAGACCCTTATTGAATAAAAGATAATATATTGAATTCCTCTTATTGCCTTGAAACTATCAAAGGGAAGCCGATCCCACATCCTTGGAATGCAATACACCTCAAAACCTGCTATGTGCAAATCTAAAGCTAGCCAATCAACAAAACATGTAAATAAATAGTCGAAATACTGAATAAGAATGAGGATTCTTTGAGATTCAACCTAGTTAGATCTTATAATTTAAAGCCCAAGTAGCCCCTCGATACCCTAAGCCTGAGTAGACCCTCGTCACCTTAAACTCAAGCAATTCCCTTGATACTATTCTAAACTCGAGCAGTTCCCTCAGTACTATTCTAAACCTGAATAATGCCTTTCGATATTATTTTAAACCTAAGAAGTCCCCTTTGTACTATTCTAAACCCAAGCAATCCCTTTCGAAGTAGAATACTAAGGCAGACCTGACACTCAAATTGAGCTATTTAGGCCAAGCTGCGCTTTTTAAGAAATAGCTCCAAAGATATGTCCCTTTTAATTTTTGATAGGTCAAGATGAAGGTTAAGATTGAAATGCTTAATCTGTTTCATAGCATGATCAAAACCAAATTGGTACATGGAGTAGGAGAGATTCTTAGCCTTGATGATATCCTCTCATAGCTCTATCTCTTGGCTTATTCACTTGACCACCGGCTCTTAGTCATGCTATAAAAACTACTTAATAGACTTATTTTTCTCAAACACTATCATGTTCTTCTCTTTCACTAACTCAGAGACATAGCTAGTCAAATCTTGGATACTTTATCATGCATGGAAAACTTCGTGGTCTTAGCCTCGAGCTCTTTCTTCAAAGAATCTAAAGCCTTTAAGTTAGTTTTAGAATGCTCTTTCTTAGCACAAGTGAAATAAGGCATCGTATACAGAACTAAAGCCATCAAGCAGATAATTTGTGTAGCGGAAGACTTGATAAGATAGAGGACCCCATGATTAGTCGTAAAAGCCTCATTGCACTCTAGGTTAGCTGATGGCAGTAGCTGATCTCCTAAAAAAGCAACATAGTCCAAGTTTCTTTACCATAGACTATTTATGGTGTTGAAATAGAAGTTTGCCTCCTCCAGAAGTTCCATTAGCTACAACTTAAACCAAGACCCCACTTTTACCTTCTTTGAAGAAAGGGCAGACACTTTGGAGGCAAAGCTAGAAGCTTTTCTCTTAAAGGAGTCATTTAAGTCATGGGATCACTTGCAAGATGGCTAAGTCTTGCTTCAACCCAAAGAGCTTTTAGAGCACCCCAAAGATGTTTGTCTACTAATGACTTCTGAGCTGACATCAAGAATGGCTTCAAGTTGCATGAATGGAGCCATAATTGACTTGTAGGCTTGGACTGGGGCATAGATCTCTTTAAGCTTTTATCAATCCATCTTTGAACATTAGATGTTAGAATTCCCTCTCAAGCCAACAATCTGCTATAAAACAAGCACAAATTAGTGCAAACAAGTGGATGAAAAATAATAACACAAGAAAAGGAAGACGTACATAGAATAACTTGTGGGTCAAAAGGACCTAGTGCTAAAAGGTGAAGTATCAAGTCCTATTCATCATTTGAATAGTCATTGACGGGACGGTTCTTTGGTTAACGAGTAAACAACGTCCCCTTCATGGGTAAAGATGCTCCCTATTGTGAAGAAAGAAAGGATGAAACACCTTTACTATGCATACTTTGAAGAAAGAGTTTTTCCAAGTTTAAACAGAAGTTAGCATGTTTCTGAAGATTAACTAATTTGGCCGTTGGGTAAAATGAATCCAACCCCTAGACTTTTGTTGGGAATAGGTGAAGAAGAATAGAAAAAGTATCCACCTATGGGTCTTGGTGTATTCAGAGGTAGACCATCTCAAAACAAACAAGAAATGCCCAAGCATTCCAAGTGACTTGGTAAGGGCTAATGTTGAGCTTCCATAGAATATCTTACTGGAAGTTAATGAATAGAGGCAAGACGTGGAGGTGATTAACAATGTCCCTGTAGAACATAATGAAGGATGATGTATCATAGCTATATGAGAGCTTGTTAGCTTCTGCAGGTCAAAAGGTAATCCCTCTAGTAGACTAATCTATCATATGAATCCTCTCCAACCTGTCTATCATAATTAGATCTCACCACTTGGTAGAGGGAAGGAACATCTTCATGTCTAGATGAATCCATTTCAAATCATCTATAGTAGCGTTAATGAGAAGAGCTCCCTTGACTCCACTTTTGTTGTGAGATCGTTGAGCCATGATCATATAGAGAAGGCGAACAAAATGGATGACAATATTCTTGAATGATATTCACCAGAATCCAAACATGAATTAGAATTAGATGATAAATCAGTAGGGTCTCTCATCCTTTCAAACATGAAACAAAGGAAGTCAGAACCTACCTTCAAAACAATAGAAGCAAGTGTCAGGCTTAATGGCAAGCAAGTTAAAAAAAAAAAAAAGCATTCAATCGAGCGACAACAAAAAAAAGGGAAAAGCAAAGAAAGTGAAGGGATGCAAAGTGAAAGAAGAGAGGGGAAGTACTTCACAAGACCATTCCAATTCTAGTGATAGGAAAATCCAAGGAAGAAGCCCCAATGAAAACCCTGAAGCACATTCAAACAAAAGTGGAAAAATGTGGCCATCAGAGAAGAAAACACATGCATTTCCTCAACACAAAGCTTAAAAGCAAAAGGAGAGCTAGATAGAGCTTCATACCTAAGCAGGAAGACCAAAAAGTTGCTAGAGCTACAAAAAAATCATCGAAACCTCGGAAGAGTAGGACGTTGAAGAACAGGTAGGAAAAGCAAAAGTAATCTCTAAAAGTCTAGGGTACTATTTAAAGAAAACCTCAAATTGATTTAACAATTGACATCATAGGAGATGAACAGCTCAGATGGAGATCTTTATCTTGACATGACGTTAGTGGCTCTCAATACACCTTAAAATATAAGCATAATGATAAGTGTTGTTGGCAACCAGTTAACAGTTGGAGTGGAAAATAGAAAGCCCTCGCTTAAGTGGTGTAGCATGGGATAAGGGGGAAAATGACATAGCTCAAGATGAACTTGCCCAAGCTATGACTACTTGGCTAAGTTGATAAGCAAGTCAAACGCCCTGAATTCATCCTAGCAAGCTGCCCAAAGAAAACTTATTGTTGAACTAATAACCTATGGTATTATAGACAAGATCATTAGTTTAAAGTGGTGCAAGCCATGGCTTAATGATAACAGAATATTTGATGCATTTATTTGTTCTCATACTTATCATTTTAAGGGCCAAAATGAATTACCTCTAGATGTGTTAGTGTGTATTTGTAAATTAGTGTCAATTGGCATCTTTAGCAAAATTCTACATAATTATGCATAATTGAGCATTTTTTGTAATTTGAAAATATCATGAGCTATGATTGTCCAATTGATGTAATTTTTGTCTTGTAGGAAATATAAGAGATATATCTACAACTTTGATGAAGACCTCCAAGGCTGAATCACACGTTTGGTTATCTAAAATTTGAGTTGAAGCCAACACCAGAATTCTGCCAGAACACTATCCCGAGCAGCCGACCTCTACACACATATCATACCATAACTTGAGAAATACAAGTCCCAATGAGGTGAAAAAAAATCCCAAATGGAAGCTAACACATACATCCACAATTCATATGAAGACTTCTTGAGCTAAAAATATTAAATTGGGTGTCAAAATGGAGCTCCAATTCACGGGCAGAATGCTGATAAACTGGGTTGATGCAGAACTAGACTTTCTTGGCCCCAATTGACATGAGCTTGAGCCCAATTGCAACACCCTTTTCTCCAGCCTGCAACTAGCCAGATAGAGACCTGAAAGAGAGCCAAAAATATAGAAGAAAAAGAAGAGAAGCAATTTGCAAAAGAGAGGACAGCACACAAGGGCAGAGCATGCTACACTAGACAACCATCATACCCACTCCCACTAAGCATTCTGCCTCCCTTTTCTCTACCCGAGAGGAAGTATTTTGTTAAGCATTTTTCATTTAGTTTTTAGGCTTAGTTTTAGTGTATTTTAACTGTGTATTTTTGTGAGGGCAGAGGGTAAGATTTTGCTCTCCCCTTTTCTATGTTTTCCAGCCTCCATGGAAGGTTAATCTTGTAACCATCCAAGGGTGACACTTGAAGATTAATGTGGAGATCTTAGTATGTTTTTTTGCATTCAATTGCTAGCCTTTTCTCTTCCTTTGCTCTTTATTTTTATTATGATATCTGAGTTGAATGGATCCATTTAATTTAGGTATTAATATGGTTATTGAGATCTTGATAATCACCTTAGAAG
>JANHAO010009679.1:0-18196 GCA_026873985.1 Saraca asoca
CAAAGGGATTTTGGGAGATGGGATTCGGCCACTGTAGGGTTTGTCTGAGAAAATTTTTGAAATTTTTCCCTTCTTGGCTGCACCTAATCTAACAGTTTTAGTAAAGTTACAATATTTGTTCTTTGTTTTTGGCAAAGCTTTTACACAGAAAAAATAGATCTCTCACACAGAGGGGCTTCTTCCTCTTTTTATGGAATGAAGGAGGTTACAATAGTAATTACATATGCAGTAAATCTATTACATCAGTATTTAATGTACAAGATAGAATATACAGACCAAATCTCTTTTCTCAGCTACTGTTAATTATCCTCCACAAGTGGGCCTCATTCAACTGTTGGAGCTGGGTATGACTTAGTCTTTTATCTGGCGAGCTTTCATGTCGTAGGTTATGCTTTATCGGTCAGGTTGTTCCTCCCCTTTTCGGAATAGAGCACCTGAGCTCGCTTCTTCATTCACGAGCTCGGCTTAATAAGGTTGCTTCACGACGTAACGTGGCAGCAGAGTGATTGTGGGCATACTTCGAGTTGGTCCTTGGTCATTCTCGGGCTTTTCACGAGTTCTTTTAGACCGAACTAATTTCTATATATAACATAAGTCTCCCAACTCCCAGCTCGCTCTGCCAGCTAGGAGTTGAAACTCCTCGACTTTTGAACGGTCAGCCTCTTCCCGAGACTATCATTCCATCTACACTAGATCATGTCTCCTGTGTCATGTGTCCAGTGGCTACTGCTGAGTCAGCTTGGCTTTTTTCGAGGCCATTAATGATGGCGGTTGGGGACTGGTTCTAGATCCTTCGATAGAGAAATCCCCGACTCTATATAAGGAAGACACAATCCCTTCTATTTCTTTACTCAAGCCATGGAGTTTCCTGATAAACCCCCACCATTTCCGGCATTCTGGCCTTCCTCAGAGGCAGGTATGGTCTGCTGCATGAATAACTTGGAAGACTTATCTTCCTCGCTAATATGGAAGGATCTTATATGGATCCCAGACTATGTCCTCTCAGCTCCACCGTGAGGCAATTGCTAGGCCAGCCACATTCCCGGGGCTTCCTAGTTAGATTCCTGCAGGAGGTGTAAGTGGTCAAAGACGAAGGGATGCAGCGCTATCGCTGATTGTGCATTGAAAGCAGAAAGTTACGGCATGCGGTCCCTAATAAGCTGTGGCACAACCCTTCACAGTCAATCTTCCCTCTTAGTCATAGGTTTTCCCTTTGTATTCTGCTTAGTCTATATTCAGAGCTTTCCGATGTAAATCTACCTCGTTGAGGTCTTTCAATGAGTGAATTTTCTTTTCTGCAACTCTTGTTTTATTTTCTTTTATAAATGCTTCAGTTTGAACCTTATGTGCAACCCGCGAGTAGTCAAAAGATAACATGAGTTACGAGCTGGAGCGATATCGAGCTCAGGCTGATCCTGAGGCCAAACGGGTAAGTGCATAAGAGAGTTGTGACTTAATTGAGTTCGTATGAGAGCTACAAGATTTAACAATTCTATTGCCTTGGGCGAATAATTGATTCATCCATTCTTTATGCTTTAGCAATCACGAAATCATGCTAGCGTTGAGCATTTAAGAGTGCCTCCGCACCTGTGCGAGCATGCAGCTGTGCTGGCAAAGTAAGTGTTTTTTAGTGCCTTCACACCTCAGCGAGCACGCAGTTGTGCTAGCAAAGTGAGTATTTTTTAGTGCCTCCGTACCTCAATGAACATGTAGCTGCACTGGTAAAGTAAGTGTTTTTTAGTGCCTCCGCACTTTAGCGAGCATGCAGCTGCACTGGTGAAGTGAGTGTTTTTTAATGCCTCCGCACCTCAATGAGCACGCAGCTACTCTAACGAAGTGAGTGTTTTTTAGTACTTTCGCACCTCAGCGAGCACGCAGTTGCACTAGCAAAGTGAGTGTTTTTTAGTGCCTCCGCACCTCAGCGAGCACGCAGCTATACTGGCAAAGTGATTCTTCAAGAGGTTTGGGAAAATTGGCCGCATGCGAGCTACGGAAAAAGCAAGCACTTGACAGCAGAGGGCGGGATAAAGAGATCAAACTAATCAGACAAATTCAAACAAATCAAAAGAAAGTATATATATATATATATTCACTCTCTTTAGGGTACATTATCAATGTATGACTCGGACCGAGCCCTTCGGCTCTTGGCCGGTACTATATTGAAGATACGGGGATAGCTGCCCACAAGCTACACCACATACTCCTTTAAGCGGCCTCTCTTGATCAAGTCTTCAATTGTGTCCCTGAGGGACAAACAATTTGAGGTCCCATGCCCAGCTTCATTGTGATAGGCACAGAACTCATCCCCACTCCTTTGCCTAAATGGAGTCTTCACAGGTCTGGGCCTTCCGAAATTTTTCCTATCTCTCTCCGCCAAGTAAATTCTATCTTGAGAATCTGAGAGTACGCTATACTGCTCGTAACAATATGAATACTGGGGCCGTTCACCCTTGAGCTTTTTGTGTTTCTTTGTCATCCGCTCAGCGAGTGATTACCTTGATCCATGCCGTTCCTCCTCTTACCACGAGAGGAGTTGCCCTTTTCATCCTTCTTGTCAAACCTTTCAGAGTTGAAGGTCTCTTCCCATTTAATCTACTTGGCTCGCTCATAGAATTCAGTAAGGTCCTTTACCAGGGACTTGTACAGACTCTTGTACAGCTTTCCATCTTTGCGAAGTCCCTCAAAGATGGTGGCCAGCATGGTTTCTTCAGATGGATTCTCCACAGAATTGGCTTCGAGCCTGAATCTAGCAATGCAGTCCTTAAGTAACTCATGCTTGCGCTGAAAAATCATAGCGAGGTGCAGGGGGGGTACTAGTTGTCTCTTCAGTGCCCGATACTGGCTGATGAGCTTCTATTGATAGTTTTCCTAACTACCAATTGAGCGAGCTGAGAGGCTTCTGAAGCAAGCTCGAGATACACCTCCCAATGTGGCTGGAAACACCCGACACTTGACCAATAGGCCAGTTGTCTGCAAGTCCATCTGAATGTTGAACGCATCCAAGTGATCATAAGGGTCAGAATCCCTTATTATACAACGGGATCGTGGGGAGCTTGAGCTTGAGAGGGAGAGTTCAAGCTTCGATTTCCTTGGAGAGTGGTGACCGTTCCTCATAGCGAGCTCGATCGCTTGGAGTTCGAAGATGTTCCTCCAATTGAGCTATCTTCTGAAAACAGCTCTCCAACTAATGGGTCTCATACCCCAGAGCATTGGCTAGATGATCGCTGGGCGCTTTGATCCCCGTTGGCTCGGGGGTCGTGACCCAGGATTTGCTCTTCGGAGCGGCGAGTTTGAGTATTGCCTTGGTTTGGGTAGCTCAAATGCCAAGTTTGCTATTGCTAGAGAATATTTACAGGCAATGAAGCCTCAGTCTATCTCTGCACACCCTGTGCTAACAACGTGACTACTCTGGTCAGTTCTCCCATCATGTGGTCAACTTTCTCCTAGCGTTGAAGCCAGGTCTGTGATCCGTCAATGCCGTTAGCAGTGAGAATCGATTATACTAGACTGGTTAGAGGGACACCAGTAGCTATTCTGACGATGGGGGTAGTGGACGAGTTTGTTATCGAGACATGATCGTCTGGAGTATGACGTTGCACATTTGAGGCTCTAGTAGCTCTTCCCTTGGCTATTGCAGTAAGAATGAACCAGAATATGTGAGATCCCTATGGATGGCACCAAAATGTTGACGACAAATTTTGGTAATGGTCCAAACTCCAGCCAATAGGGAAATTTTTATGGGATCTCTGGCCTGTAAATAATTCGGGTAAAGTAGAACAACAACAGACAAAAATTAAAGGAAGAGCAGAGAAGAAAGAGACGCTGGTTTAACGTGGTTCGGCCAAATCTGAATATCACCAAACCCTACGTCCACGGTAGTATCTTATTGTAATGGTGTTTCTGTAAAGTTACAATATTTGTTCTTTGTTTTTGGCAAAGCTTTTACATGAAAAAAATAGCTCTCTCTCGCAGGGGGGCTTCTTTCTCTTTTTATAGAAGAAATGAGGTTATAATGATAATTACATATGCAATAAATATATTACATCAGTATTTAATGTACAAAATAGAATATACTGACTAAATCTCTTTTTTTGGCTACTGCAGATTGTCCTCCGTAGGTAAGCCTCATTCGAATGTTGGAGCTAGGTACGACTTAGTCTTCTATCTGGCGAGCTTTCAGGTCGCTGGTTATGCTTTATCGGCCAGGTTGTTCCTCCCCTTTTCGGAATGGAGCACCGAAGCTCGCTTTTTTATTCACAAGCTCGGCCTGATGAGGTTGCTTCATGACGTAACGTGACAATAGAGTGATTGTAGGCGTACTTCGAGCTGGTCCTTGATCGTTCTCAGACTTTTCGCGAGTTCCTTTAGACCAAACCAATTTTTATATACAACAAATGATAATCAATTATTTCCAATTTCTTTCAAATTGTAAAGTTTTATGTAAAAATGTTAGGACATGCAAAGTAAAACAAAAAAAAATATGCCTTTTATTTCTACGATTCAAGGATTCGATACAAATGAAATATCATCTATATGTTATAATAATAGATTGATTTTGTTATATTTTTCAATTCTATGTAATGAATTTTTCTCCTCAATTTTTTGTTTTTCTACTTTAAAAAGTTTTAGTTGTTTTTCTAATGTTATTTTAGAAGGAATGTTGACTTTTAATAGTCATAATATAGTTACATTAAGGCCCCATTAGGTTTATAGACAAAAAATGAGCCAACGTGAAAAATACACATAAATTAGGAGATCAGATTTACTTTTTCTAAAGGTTATGAGGTCACTTAAAATCCGAGAGAACATTTTATTCCTTATAATAACTATCAACATCATGAATGAAAAATGCAAAGTAGTTTGTAAATGAGAGAAATTGAGGGTTTTCATGGTTAGTCCAAATCAATGTGCTTAAGACTTTTTGGCATGGATCAGGGCGCTTAATTCATGCTGCTTTCATTTTCTATTTTAAGTAGTTTTATCATGAATATGTTTGTGATTTGACAGATTCGTTCAATCAGTTTTAGTTGATGGAATTTTGATTACACGCGGTGTAATTAGAAATTACGTGAGTGTATTTTCAGTTAAGGATTTAAATTTAATTTATTGTTAATATAAATAATTTTACACTATTATATATTTATGTATTATTATACTAGTAAATAAAAGTTTTTAATTATTCTTATTTTCTTAATGATACATTATTTTTTATTTATTCTTTTTTTTAATGATATATCATTTTTTTATTTATTGGCAGTGTAAAAATTTTACAGTGAATCAAATTTAAACATTGATTTATACATGAACTCAAAATGTAGGCCTGAATCTTTGTTGTTGCATTGGCATTTTGGTGTTTTTCCAATTAATATCTCTTTAGGTAACTATATTAATACAATTTGTAAGTCAACTAACATAATTTCTTCATTTTTTGTTCATGCATCATATTTCATATATGTTCCAATAAATTTAAAGTTTAAACTTAATTTTTCATTAATATAAAATTTTTTACATTATCAATTAATAAGAATGTGTCATATCATAAAAAAAAAATAAGAATAATCAAGAATTTTTACTAAAAATAATAGGATTGTAACAATTTTTTAACAAAGAAGCAATATATAAATAAATGAACGTCTAAAATTATTTTATATTTACAGTAAATTAAGTTTAAAAGTATGAGTTAGCAAATTTTAATTTAATAAACAATTTGATGTATTTGTTTGATAAATTATTCTTCCTTAACATTTTTCCAATTATGCTACAAATTAAATCTAAATTTGCATCTTTCTCTTCTGCAATAAAATCCGCAAAAATGAGTTACACATCACGTTGCAGCTTTTTTCAAGCTGCACTAGAATTCTTCATCAATGCAATTAACTTTGCATAGATACAAATCTCAAAGATCCAAAAAGACATCACAGCAAATAAAAAACATAAACTTAAGTGATGAATAACGTAAAACTCTTTAATGAATATTGGTCTCCCACTTATTGGAGACGGCGTTAAATTTATATGGATTAATTCTTTTATTTTTTAATCATTTCTTTTCAAATCAATTTATAATCATAATATACAAACTCAATTCAATAAATCTATTGTCTTAACATAATACCCATTAAACATTAGTTTATTACTCATTTAAAAAATTAATAATACATAATAAATAAATAAATAAATAAAATCCAATAAAAATTTAACTACTTGTAGACTTATTTAATTTGTTGATAGAACGGATCGCACTTATAGAATTATTTTTAGGTGTAGATTTAAATGAATTGGTATGTACGATCCACACTTCCGCAGACCAAATCCATTTTAGCCTAATCCATCTATTTTGCATTACTAATGAAGGCTTTCCACGAGCATCAAAGTAAAAATGGTTTTTGCAGTCTATATCGGTATTTTTCAACATTTTTTCAAGGGATCGATTTCCATGCCCCATACACTTTTGCGGTTGAGTTCTGACTCTGAATGTGCTACGTGGCATTGGGGATCGGATTGCAATCTCCTCATTTTTGCAAGGTTGTCCATGAAAATTTGTAATTTTTATTTTGCTTGTATGGGTCCTTAAAAGATCACTTTTGTCTATGGCTGACCATTCACTTTTGCAAGGTGGTCCTGAAATTTTGGAATTTTTGTTTTGCTCATGTTGGTATATAGAAATATTGTAATATTTTTATGGTTGGCCATTTAATCATCTTGACTATAAATGTAAATATTGTAATTGCTATTTATTATTTATTGCCCAGCAATATACAATTCTTAAATATAATTAAATCCAAATATTTTTAAGGAAAATTAAAAAAAATTAATTACATAAAATCGTGTATTCTTGGTTGACATTATTTAAAAAAAAATTAGTTAAATCCAATTATTGTAGTCATTAGATTTACTAGTTGAGAAGAAGGGACTATGGGCAAACAGGGGATGTTCGGGTCCTGCTGTTCGTGTTGCTCTCTGCCACCAAGACAGCAGAAGGTAACAGCAAGAGGAGCTCCAATCGGGTTCCGATTGTGACTGGCCGGCAGTGGAGTGAGAGAGAGGGCAGTGAAGGGAGAGAAGGAGCTCGAAGAAGAAGACGCAGAAGATCGGGTGGTGGAAAACTGGAAACCGAGGAGATCTATTCAAGGACAAAAGACCAATAAAATATCAAAGAAAATTTAAAATTTCATAATTAAAAGTTTAAGAAAGATCAGATAATTGATCCAGAGAAAAAATCTAGAATTTTAAAAACTTTTGAGGTTCCAATAAAATTCAAAAATTTATTGGATTATAAAGAAATTATGAGGATGAAAACATAATTTTTAAAATCAATAAAAATTCATGAGTTACTTTAAACTAATACAATTCCGGTGCATATATAATATAGAGTATTCTTTTCTAGCAGAATCTAGTTACACATAATGTAATATAATATTTTAAATTCATATCACTGTATTATTTTTAATCTTTTATCTTATTTTTTTAATCCCAAATTTTAACATAGTATTTAAATAACTAACGGTTTTATATTAAACTGTATTAATTTCTGTTGATGATAGATTTTGATTCTGTCAAAATTTAATCATCTGAAGAGGTTTTTTCTGGAATTCAAATTGTAATCTAATTACCGATGTAGCAAATGTGAGGCAGAAGACAGGAAAAGGAAGAGAAACAATAGAAAAACATAGAACTTTAAACATGGTTCGACCAAATTCTGATAGTCCCAGATCCTACATTTATGGTAATATTATTGTTTCTGAATAAATTTTACAGAATTTTAGTATAGCAGATTTTGCTTGCCTTACAATGATCTCCTTTTCCGTATTTATAAAAGGGAGGAAGCTACAATAGTAATTTTACATATTATAAATCTATTACATCAAACATTTATTGTATAAGACAGAATGAACTCCTACAAGTCAACTTTTACAGGTGAGACCCTTGTCTATCGAATATGATGTAATCTTATCTCCTGCTTAGTGAGTTTCTGATTGGAAGTCGCACATCATAAATCGAAACCTTTAGCCTAGGGTCACTGCTAACCTCAGTGAGGTTGAGCTCGCTTATAGCAAAGCGAACTCGTGCAAAGTCAGCCACTAAATTCGCATGTCGAGGCCTAGAATCTTCATCCTCAGTGAGCTGGTTCTCTTGGACTTAACTTCTATTTTGCTTTGTGAGGCCGAAAATCACTTATAATAGTTTTCAACAAAAAATTATTAAAAATTAATTTAAGATTTTCAAAAATATAATTAATTCACCTTAAATCTTTTGTAGCATTTGCGCTAATATTGTAATGTTATTATATATTATATAATAATATCTTTTTATTCATTTAGAAATAAAATTATCCGTCAAATATTTTAAGAATATAATAAAAAAAATTTATAGGTTCTCCTATTTTTTTTTTTCAATTATTACAACCATAAATTCCCAAATCCTAAGCCTAAGCAATTTTAATTTTTTATTTTCACTTAAGGATGGAATATAGTTACACAGTCAAATTGTTAACATAAATTTTTTTCCCTTACCATGTATATTTGTTAATTATGTTTATATTTACTATGTATCGCTATATAAATTGTGAATTGAATCAAATTATAAAATTAATTACTTTTTGACTTTTACATATGTATATGGTTAAAGTGGAAAGCTGATTAAGTGTAATTATCGTATAATGATTTACATTAACAATAACAATAATTAATTTCTAAATCCATAATTATAGTATAAGAACTTCAATTATATATACAATTAAGTAATTATCAAAATGTTTTATTTCTCTTACTTTTTCTAATAACAAATATCTTTTATTATAATGATTAAATCAGATGCGTATTAAATATCCAAATTAGACATTATAATAAAAAATGTCTCAAGTATAATGTCTCATCCTGTTACTCTTATCATAAAAATAAAACAAGTGTTTGGACCACCTAGTCTTAACCCACTCGGCAATGGCAGTCTACTTAATAAAAGGATCAAGTTGTAATTATGAAAGTTTATGGCATTAATGTGCAACAGCTATAGGCCATCCATCACAGCACCGCCCATTGTTTTTTCCCATCGTACAACGTCAAGTCAGCCAGCAGACCAAATTATGCGGAATCGGGGGAAACTTGTCTCAATATTTTTCAAGTTATACTAGAATATACTTTTTTTTTAAATATACTAAAAAATCTAAAATTGCATCTTTCCCTTCTACAACGAAATCCATAAAAATTAGTCACAAAACACATTTGCAACTTTGTAAGCTACATTAGAACTCACCGTGGATGTAATTAACATTGCATAGATTCATGTTTTAGAGATCCAAAGAACATCACAACAAATAAAAAACAAACAAACATATGTGAAGAATACTGTAAAACTGTTAAATAATATGTATAAAATTTTAAAAGAAAAACAAATTTATGATTTACCTTTTTAACTATATGATCATTTTATATTTTAATTTCTTCCGATATCTTAAATTAATCTAAAGATTTTAACAAGACAATATGTTCAAGTTTAGTAGTCAATCTTATGTGGACGGAGAATATCTGCTACTTTGTACAATTAATATACAATGGTCATATTGATAATATGATGGTGATCATTTTAATAGTATGTTTCATGTTTGTTATACAGAGTCTTTTAAACATAATATACATGCAGCTCCGCTTTTAGTTATACTTGAAGATGTGAAACCCATTGACGTGGCTCCTTTTATAATATCTCATGTATAAATAATTTGTGAATTAAAATATTATTTTAATCTTTTTAGGTACTCATGAAAACTTTTAAGTTTAATTATAATTTTGATTTTTTAATATAGAAATTCAACATATTCGATCTCTTTTTAAATGAATTATTATATTTTGAGTCTCTTAATATATAAATTGAATTAAATTAATTTCAAATTGATAATTCTAACCAAAAAAACACCTAATTTGACCATTAATATCACCTCATTAATTAATTTCTTTCTTATTAAATACTTATTTGGAATTTTATTAGAGATTTGTGTGTCAATTAAAATTTTCAATTTTCAATTTAACTAAAATCATTCATTTGAACAAGATGTGATTCAATTTATATATTAGAAGGATCAAATAGAATATTATATTTAAAATGATGATAAATTTTAATCAATTTACATATTATAGAGATCAAAATTATAATTAAATCAAATTTTTTCAATTTGTTCATTTCTTAATTTAACCTCTTAATATATTCAATTTCATTTAATTAAATCTTTTGCACCATTAGTCCTAACCCTATCAACAAAAATGTTTTAATCAGTTATTTTTTAATTTGTTCGAACTGTTCAGGATGGTTGCGTTGGTGTAATGCTGCCTAGAACGTGCTTGGTGTAATCTTTTGTTCTTTCTTCTTTTACAAAAAAAAAAAAAAAAAGGATTGATAACCTTGTTATTGATTTTTTTTTCCTAGAAAAACATGAAATATTGTTAGCAAAAGCAGAGTACAAGTCATGAAATATTATCAAGTATGTTTCCTATTATATAACACCCTTATGGAAATCCGATCTATATATTTCGTGTACAAATTTTTTTTTTTTTTTGGGTAGAAAACATAAGGATTGATGCAATTATGTAAAATTATATTGTTTGCAATACACTCATTACAACAAAAAACATTTACTACGAGTGTATTTGATAATATTAAAACTTTGAACACTGAAATTAATTAAGTACTAACTGCATTAGGTAATAAATTTATATCATTTTAATAATCTTTTACTTTAAACATTGAATTTAATTAATAATTTAAAATTTTTAACACAAAATATTAAAATTTGGTATAATTTCAAAATTATCCTTCATTATGATTCAAAAAATCTATGTACAAGATGAAAAAAAAATAGAGTTAACATTGGATATATTTATCTAACAAAATTTCATTAAAATAAGATTAGTTACTGGATATATTCAATTAAGCAATTATTGTTGAATGGATTAAATGAACTTCTGCTTAATTTGATATTTAATATTAGTAAATCAAATAAATTAAATTCAATTTTAAATTTGAATCTCTCCAATTAAGTACTGAAATGGTGTATTAAAAGACATCGTACAATCAGAAGCAAATGTCCCGCATTAGCACAGAAAGAAAAATCATTAAACATTTAATTAATCAATCCTTTTATTACTTGATTCTAACAATAGACATCATACAAGTATATTTCTGATGCATTTTTAAATCGGAACAATCTCTTTTATTTATCAAAATCTTCCTTTTCTTAACTTTTAATTTCAAAAATTATTTTCATTTAACCTAAACTATCAACCAATCTTGAAACCATTTATAAATAAAAGAGATTAAATGTTTTCAATGTTAATTTATATTTATGGATTTTTAAAACTTTTTAATTTACGTCGGTTCACTTAACTCATGATGCTTTCTTTTTCTACTTGAAGTTTTATAAAAAAAAACATGTTTGTAGTTTGGCTGTGTCATTCTCAAACCTTTATTTTTGTTGATAAATTTTGATTATACATATGGTACAATAAATCAGAAATAATGTGATCGAAATTTTATAATATGCTTTATGATTTATGCATGAATTCATAATGTAGTAAGGCTGCATCTCTGTTGTTGTATTGTCATTTTGGTGTTTCCCAGTTAAACTCTCTTAGCATAACTATGTTTGATAAGATATTTTAAAAGGAAGTCAGCCTGTATTATTATGGTTGCACCATTACCGTAGTCTTCACTATTTCAGAAATCCAAACAACAACACTATAAATAAAGAAACAGAAAAATGCATCCGGAAATTTATCCGAAAGCTTTAAAAATGGTATGTTTTGAATCTCAAAATAAAAAAAAATTTATGGTTCTTGTAACCATGAAATTATTTGATATTTTAATTTCTTCCAATACCTTAAATTAATTAAGAAAGTTTAACAAGATTACCTTTGCTATAATTAATTAGTTTTCTGTTGTTGGTGATACCTACTACTTTGTACAATAAATATACAATGGTCACATTGATACTATGATCAGTCTTCTGTTCTCGTAACCATCATAGGATCAATGTGATCTTGTTGATAGAATGTTTCATGTTTGTTGTACAGCTGGTCTTATTAGGAGATGTGAGACTCATTTGCATGCCTCATTCATTATACCTCACGTATTTATATTTGGTAGATTAGGACATTATTTTAATCTTTTATAAATGTAATTTTTTAATCTAATATTTATTTGATTTGCATTCTAATATAGTCCTTAAAATTTGATTCTGGTTAGGTGCTTTTATCACTTAATACATGTCATTAAAAAAGCAATACTAGTTAAGAATTTTTTTTGGTTATTGAAAGGGGCAAGGAGTCCAAACAAGGAAAGAAAATTACAAAATAATATTCTTAAGGGATAGAGACCCCAATTACATCACCAAAAAGAAAAGTATTAATTCATGATGGACGAGTTCTAAGAGCAAAAAAACCCAAGTCGTGAGACAAATTAAAAAAAGCAAGTCAATTTGCACACTTGTTACATTTTTTATAAGAATGAGTGATAAAGACATTTCAATTCTAAGCTAAAAGTTTCTTGCAATGGTAGTGAAGAATATGAGTTTTCATAGTACTTGACATGTCACTCATTAAGGCATCAATCAAGCTCCAAGCATCAGTTTCCAAAATAACTTGATGAAGCCCTATCCCCCAAGCCAATTGAGGATCATGAAAGGCACCTCAAAATTCAACTATAAATGCATTACAAATTCTCAAATTATGAATAAAACCACATAACCAACCCCTACCTCATTTTGAATTAAGCCTCCACATCTTGACAAGTCAGAAGTTTTTTTAGAAGCCCCATTAATGTTGACTTTAACTCATCCAACCGAAGGAGGCTAACAACGAATGTCCATGCACATGACATCATGTTGGATTGTGATACCAGCCAAAGTGCTCTCAGCTACAATACAATCAAAGGCAAGCTTGCTAATTAAAAAGCTTGGATTAGAAGGTTGAATAAATTAAAGGTCAAACAAATATCTGTTATCCAAATGGAGATGCCCAAAATAAAGACTAAGCCGGACCATGTGCAATAAACATTTGATTGGACAAATTCCAAATAAATCACTCATGGCACTTTGTAAAAAATATATCCTAGACTTTAGTATTAATTAGAGAATACCAAAACTTCTTAGCAACCTCACAATCTCTTAACACATGGAGAATATCCTCCAACCCCTTATGACAAGCAAAATGAATTTCACTTCCCATATGCCTTTCAACTAAACTGGATCATCAAAATGCATACCACCCTGTCTCAATTTATAATAAGCATTTGAAACACTCAAACAACTAGTAGAACTCTCTTTTTAAGCTAAAGAATCAAGATCAATTCCATTATTTGGAGGAGGAGTAGCAACAATTTTCTTAATGAGGACACTTGGCAACCATTACTTAAACTAGTCAAGTTGCCAATTGCCTTTAATAGAGACATAATTCGCTATCATTTTACAACACATCTCAGGGAGAATAAGGCAAATAGCCTTCTCCTAAAGCTTGAAATAATCCATCCAATAATCTTTTTAAACAAAGTTGAGATTCTATCCCTCAAACACTTGGAAATTCCATTCAAGAAAGATGGCCAAAATTTTTTTAAACTTTTCAAGAAAAAAGACTCAAAATGATGAATATCAAGAGAAAATTTTCAATCTCCATGCCTAGCATATTTTACTTGCAACCCTCTAACCTAAAGATCATTGGAGCTATTAACAAGTTTCCAAGCAATCTTCATAGAAAAAGTAGAATTAAAATCTCTAAGATGCCGAAAACCCATACCTCCTTGCTCCTTCGGTCTATAAAAAATATCCCAAGCTTTCTTCTTATGAGAATTACGACCCCAAATAAAAATTCTTTAGTATCTTTCAATTTCATAGAGAGTGATTAAAAAAATAACTGCTACCTGTATGGTGTAAGTTGGGGTCTCTTCTAAAGTAGATTTAGCTAGAACTATTCTATCCATTATATATAAACTTTTAGTCTTCTAACCAGCTAATTTATCTTGGACTTACTTGACAAGATAGCTATAAGTGTTTCTAGTCACTCCCTTGTGGATGAAAGAAATTCTCAAATATCTTCCTAAATCAGTATTTTTAGAGAAACCACTTTTCTTAACGATCTAAATTTTAATTTTGGTTTCACATATCTAGAGAAAAAAAATAAAAGATATTTGCTTTAGCATAATTTACCTTATGGCTGGACAACCTTGAGAATACATTGAGACAATTCATTACAATATCAATTTGAGTTAAAGAAGCTTCTTTAAAAAGGACAAGGTCATCAACAAATATTAAGTGTGAAATACTTGGGCCATTTCTATCCACCTTTAGAAGAATCCATCTCTTGTCATTAACAATGTCACAAATAATGTGGGACAATTTGTCCATGTATAAAACAAAACATAAGGGGAGAGAGGATCCTTTTGTCTCAAACCTCTTGAAGGACTAAAAGTTTTTGTCATACTCCCATTCCAAAGAACATTGAAAAAAAATAGATGTTATACATTTCATGATAAGATAAATAAAATTGTAATGCATATTGATTTCTAAGAGCACATCCCAAACAAAGTCCTAATTAAGATGATCATAGGCATTATCCAAATTCACTTTAATAGCAAAAAAAAACCTTTCTTATCTCTCATCTTCCTCATGGAGTGGATCAATTCTTGAGCAATGACAATGTTATCCTAAATGCATCTACTAGAAACAAAACTGGCTTGGAAGGGAAAGATCAAGTGGGATATTATGCTTTTGAGTTTGTTCATAATAATCTTGGTGACACATTTATAAATAACATTACATAGAGAGATTGGTTGAAATTGGTTCACAAACTTTGGCTTTTCAACTTTGAGGATCAAACAGATAAAAGTTTTGTTGATATAAAAAAGATTTCTTCCCATAAACCCCTCCTTCACAAATTGACACACATAACCTCCCATAATGTGCCAATTTTTTTTATAGAAAATAATAGGGTATCCATCCTCCCTTAATGCTTTAGTTCCTTCCATAGAGAAAATAGCTTTTCTTACTTCTTCATTGGAAATAGAAGCTTTCAATTCCTCATTTTGATCATCAGAAAGAAGAGGATAAGAAAGATTTGTAGATAGAGAGGGTCATATCTCTAAATTCTCTTTAAAATGAATTTTATAAAAGGAACAGATAAGATTCAAAAGGTTCTACACATTTTCCACCCATCTTCCTTCATTGTCTCTCAACATAGAAATTCTATTTTTATTGCATCGACTAATGGCTTTAGTATGATAGTATTTGGTATTTCAGTCCCTATGAACAATCCAAGAAGCTCTAGATTTCTATAACCACAAGATTTCCTCCTACTTCAAAGTTTTTGGTAAATCACATTGAAGTTAAGATTCCAATCTTCTGAGGAAAGGATTCACCCTATTCTCTTCAGATTTTGAATTCCTGCGATACGAGTTAAAAAGTTGCCTTTATTTTAATGTAGCTAAAAACATTTTTATTCTAGTCTTAATTACTAGAGTGAAGACTTTAATACTTTAACAATATTAAGATTAGAACCTCACTCAAAGGTTAAAAAATCCTAAAAATTATCATGAGTGAGCCAAGCTGCTTTGACATGAAAAGGTCTTTCCTCAGACATTTTCCCATCACCTTCTAGATTGCAAATGTTAGGATAATGATTAAAAAAAACTTGAGGAAGAATTTTGACAAAAGCATCCCCAAATCGTAACCTCTAATTCATAGAACAAAGAGCACAATCTAACTTCTCACAAAGCTGAGTGTAGTCTTGATTTAAAGGATCCTTCCACATGAAACAACCTACTTAAGACTTCGATTCCAAAAGATAACAATTATTAATTCTTTCATTGAAAATATTAGCTTTATTCCAGTTGAAAGGAGCTCTACCTTTTCTTATTAGGATCATGATATCATTAAAATCTCTTGCAACCATCCAAGGAGTTGTAATTTCCTTACTTAACAATTCCAAATCCTTCCAAAGCAAAGCTTTTATATTAGGAGTCAAATTTGCATAAATAATTGAGAAAAACCACTCATGACCACTAGAAGGCTGCATTCTAGCATGAATAAATAAAAAATTATTAACGATAATTTCAATAGTAATTTTTTTCCTCTTTCAAGCTATTCAAATGCCTCCAAAAAAGCTATCCCCATCCACCAATTCCCATTCATCAAAGCCCAGAACAGTTAAAATAGTGCCACATCTACTACTATCAATTCTAGTCTCTAAAAGAACAAGAACATCTAAATTATTTAAATCCATTAGCTTATTGACTTGACTAACAAAATGAGTCCTCATAGTCCCACAGTAATTCCAAATCATTATATTTTTAATCATTAAAAAAATAAAATAAGAGGTTAGCAAAAACCTATGACTTACACCAAGTCCATCTCATTTCCATTAACATTCTCACCATACATTTGGTCATCATTCGAGTCTACTATGTTCAAGTTATCCACTTCCCTATCCATCATACCATCATTAAGAGGTTTGGATTCCTTATGAGTAACATCATGCATTTGAGTTTTCACAGTATCCCTCATATTCATTGTCTAAATTTTGAAATTTTGACTCTGATAGGGGAGACATGCATCAAGTCCATGAAGGTCTCATTATTATAACTATGAGGATATTTAATAAGTTGGTCCAAAAAAGCATAAGAAGCAGTTGTTCTAGTGATGGTTTTACATGTTTGACCCTTCTCAATAGTCTTAGAAGGCCATGATGCCCATGAAAAGTTTTAGTTCACGTGCTCATTGGTGGCCAAACTACTTTTGTTTGCATTAGACCCATGTGCTACCTTATAGCCTTTCAAATCAGCCTTTACCTTATGTAGCCTTGGTTTTTCACATGCCTCAATAAAGGCATCTTCTCTGTCATTCTCATCTGTATTAAAATCTGAATTCATCTCATTATTCAAGAAATTAAAGTAGGATCCCATATTTTTATTTTGACTTAGTTTCCTTAAGTTCCCTAATTTCCCTTCTTGTTTAGTATTTGTTTTCCTTTTATTGTGCCTAAATTTTCATGTAATCATCCAGCTGCCATACGGTAACTTTTCTATCAGAGCTTCATTGCACTACCTAAAGCTTTATCCTCTAGCATATTGTCACCATTATTCTCCATTTCATAACTCTTCACTTTATCCGAACAGCCATCCAAGATACGAGCATATTTTCCATATTAAAAACAAATTGTATGGATACTTTTATATTGCATGCAATAAGTCTTCCTTTTGATCACATATGCGGCTAACAACTCTTTACTTAAATCAACTTCAACAGAGATCCGTGCATATTTTCCCTTTGCTTTCTTAAAGAATGTTTCATCTACCTTTAGAGTTTTGACAATCCTATTTCCCAAAAAAGTTAGGAATTTCTTATCAAAATAACATATAGGAATATCTAGTAAAGGAATCCACACTACTACTTTTTTTAATAACATCTTCGTCCGGATCAAAATTAGAATTCCAGAGACACATAGTCAAATAGTGGTCATAAATCAACCAAGGTCTTGTTGTTAGAGGAAAATCATAATCCATGAAAGCATTGAATTTAACCAAAAATATTTATTTGAAAGATCAATTATGTCCATAATACCATTCCTAGCCTATAGCCGATACAACTTCAATTCAAGAGCATGAAGTCATCTTCCTTCCTAACAATTTAATGATGAGAGTTTGTTCTCAAGGTTTGCACAACCTATCCTCCTCCTTTTGTGAAATAACAAAAGTTAGGCAAAGCTTACTTCTTTCCTTCCACTACAAGAAAAATCTGATTTTCCAACGGACAAAATCCGTTGGAATAAGGCATTCCAACGGAAATTCCAATGGATTTTAGTCCGTTGGAAAACCCCTCGTTGGAATTGAAAATTCCAACGGGCAATTCCAACGGAATATTCCAACGGATTAAATCCATTGGAATACGAATTGGGGATAAATGTCACGCATTGATTCAAACAGAAATTACAACGGACAAGATTCGTTGGAATTATTAGTCAACGGAATTTAACGCGGACATTGTCCGTGGAAAAAATTTCAACGGATTTTTTCGTTGGAATTTTCTATTGGAATTTTATTTTTTTATATGATAAATAATATTTTTGGAAGAAATTCTAACGAATTTTTTCGTTGGAATTTTTCGTGGGAATTTTATTTTTTTTATATAATAAATAATATTTTTAATTGGTGGAATAAATAATATTTT
>JANHAO010009680.1:0-18197 GCA_026873985.1 Saraca asoca
ATGGTTTTCAATAATTGAATGAACCTTAAGTGACCAAGGATGCATTAATCTCAAGCTAGTTGGTTCCTTTGGCTGGTTGCATGTTATTGTTGTATTTTTGTTTCCGCATTACATGTTAGTGTAGTTTAGCTTAGGATTTAGTTTCTACCAACCCCCCCATTTACATCTCCTAATTTGATTGGTAATATCTACAAATGATCTTTAGGTTCAACTTGGTGTTGCCATTTGCTACAAGTAGTTAGGTAACCCGATTTTATAAATTTCTAATTTGACAGCTTTGAAAAATACACGATCAACTTCCCCAAACTGAATGATCTGGCTAGCGTGGCGCAACTAGTGACCTAAGAGCTTACTAGATAGGAGATAACTTCACATTCTACCCAGCAGACAAATAGGGCCCACCTATAGGAGGCAATCTTTAGTAGTCAAATTTTAGGATTTAGTTTGTCTGTTCAAGTCTTGTACATTAAGTGTCTGATGTAATAGATTTACTGCATACACAATTACAATTTCAACCTCCTCTCCTCTATAAATACAAGGAGATGAACGTTAAAAGAGAGAGACGCTTGTATATTGAAACTCTGTAAAAATATTCTCAGATTAATTCACTACCACGGACGTAGGGTCTGGTTCTGTCTGGATTTAGCTGAACCATATTAAAACCTTTGTGTTTTCCTATTGCACTTCCCTCCTTTCTTGCTTATTCTATTAATTTCCTATCTTAGAACTAGTTAATAGCCTGAGATCTTGAAAGAATCCCCTGTTGGCTGGAGTTTGGATTAGAACTAGATTCCAACGTCAACAAGTAATGAACTTCTTGATCCAAACAACTTCCTTAGCTATATCAAAGGCAGCAATATACTCAACTTCTGAGGTAGAATTAGTCACTATTTCTTACTTTGAACTCTTCTAGCTTACAGCATAGCCATTTAAGCAAAACACATTACCTACCTATGATCTAGAGTCATCTTTCTTAGACTGGAAATTGGCATCAGTGTTGCCTTTTACTACCAATTCCTCTTCAACTCCATATACTAGGAATGCATCCTTAGTCCTTCTCAAGTACTTAAGGATATTCTTGGCAGCAATCTAGTGAAGTTCACTAGAATTTGACTGGTATTTGCTTGTCATGCTTAAAGCATATGAGACATAAGGATAAGTACATAACATGGCATACATGATAGATCCAATTGCTGAAGCATATGGAATCTTATTCATGCTGTCTCTTTCATATTGTGTTGTAGGAGATAAAGCTCTAAAAAGATTTATATCATGTGATATGGGCAAAAATCCCTTTTTGGACTCTTGTATGTTGAACCATTTCAGCATTTTGTCAATATATGTACTTTGGCTTAGGCCAAACAATTTTCTTGATCTATCTCTACGGATATTAATGCCTAGAATATAGGAAGTTCACCTAAGTCTTTCATGGAAAAGAATTTCCCTAGCCAAGCCTTTACAATCTATAAGGTAAGGATGTCATTTCCAATGAGTAATATGTCATCCAAATATAACACAATGAAAATAACTGCACTCCCACTGGCCTTTTTGTAGACACATGGTTCATTTTCATTTTTAATGAAGTTAAACTCTTTGATTGCATTATCAAAACAAAGATTCCAGCTCCATGAAGCTTACTTCAATCCATAAATGGAGCGTTGCAATTTGCATACCTTTTTGGCATTTTTTAGAGTAACAAAATCCTCAAGTTGTGTCATGTACACATCTTTAAGAAGATTTCTATTAAGGAATGCAGTTTTGGCATTCATTTGCTAGATTTAGTAGTCATGGAAAGCCATAATAACATGGAAGATCTAGAGGGATTTAAGCATGGCAATTGGGGAAAAAGTCTTTCATAGTTTATACCATGAATTTGCCTAAAACCTTTTGCCACTAATCATCCCTTAAAGGTTTGTATGTTACCATCCATTTTGATTTTCTTCTTGAAAACCCATCTGCATTTGATAGGTTTTACCCTTTTGGGTGGATCAACCATGGTCCATACATGGTTAGCATACATAGATTCCATTTTAGATCTCATGGCCTTAAGCCACTTCTCATTGTCTGGCCCCTTAATGGCTTCTTGGTAGGTTGTAAGCTCATCTTGATCCATGAGTAAAACATCACGATGTTGAGTCACAAGAAATCCATATCTCTTAAGCTTATAGCTCATCCTACCATATCATTACAAACTTAGTGTTACTTGAGTAGGTTCCTATTCCACAATAACTTATGGCCTCTACTCAGGTTCCATAATAGGTTTGTTGTTATTTTGAGAATCTCTAGTTTTTTCAAGTTTTATTTTCCTCCCACCGATTCCTCTACGAACAAATTCTTTTTCCAAAAAATGCTAATTTGTGTGACAAACACTTTGTCCTCGATAGGATCATAGAAGTAGCACCCCTTGGTTTTTTTGGGATATCCCACAAAGTAACACGTATCCAATTTAGGTCTTAGTTTGTTGTAGGCTTGATGTTTTACATAGGCCCTACAACCCTAAATCTTTATGAAAGACATAGTGGGACATTTCCCAATCTATATCTCATATGGTGTCTTTTGAACTGATTTAGAAGGAACATGATTAAGTGGAAAAATAGCTATCTTTAGAGCATGTCCCTAAAAGGAAATTGAAAGATTTGCATGACTTATCATAGATCGTACCATGTCTAACAAGATGCCATTCCTCCTTTTAGATACACCATTCCATTGTGGTGTTCCAAGTGGAGTGAGCTATGATATTATACCACACTCTTTCAGATGGTTATCAAATTCTTGGCTTAAGTATTCTCCACCTCGATCTAATCTAGGTACTTTAATACTTTCGCCAAGTTAGTTTTGAACTTCAATGTCAAATTCTTTAAACTTGTCAAATGATTTTGACTTGTGTTTCATAAGATACACATAGCCATACCTACTAGAGTCATCAACAAATGTACTGAAGTAATGAAAACCTCATCTAGCTAGTGAGCTAATAGGTCCATACACATTAGTATATATGAGGCCTAATAAATCACTTGCCTTTTCACTATGTCCAATGAAAGGGGCTTTAGTCATCTTGCCTAATAAACAAGATTTGCACACCTCATATGATTCAAAATTAAATGAGTCAAAGAATCCATCTTTATGGAGCTTGTATATGCGCTTCTCATTTATATGGCCTAAGTGCTAATGCCAGAGGTATATTAGGTTTGAATCATTTGATTTGAACCATTTAGTATTTATGTTATAAATAGGTATTTCAAGGTCTAGAATGTAAAGTCCATTAAACAATTGTGCACTACCATAAAATATTTCATTAAAATAAATCGTACAACTTTTGTACTTTATTAAGAATGAAAAACCTTTCTTGTCTAAATAAGAAATGGAAATAATATTCCTATTAATAGCAGGTACAAAATAACAATCCTTGAATTTAATAACCAACCCAATAGACAAAGAAAAAAATATGTTCCTATAGTTAGAGTAGCAACTCTTGCTCTATTGCCTACTCACTGGTTCATTTCATCTTTAGTCAAAGCTTTGCTTCTTTTGAGATCTTGCATATTAGTACAAATGTGAAAACCATACCTGATATCTAATACCCAAGATGCAAAAGTAAATAAATTGACTTATATAAAAAAAAATACCTGAAGTAGTGGAAGTGTCATTTCCCTCCTTCTTTTTGAGATCTTTGAGGTAAACCTTGAATTCCTTTTCCAATGTTTGGTATCACCACAATGGAAGCATTTCCTTTCCTTAGCCACTCCACCCATAAGTTTCAATGCAAAAGTCTTGGGCTTAGGTTTGCCTTTGGATTTGGAATCCTTGTTCTTTTTGCCTTTGTCATTGCCTTTTTGAACTATCTTTATAGGATCAGGCTTTGCTTTTTGCAAATTCTATGCAGTAGTTCTCAACATGCTTAACAGTTTTAATAGTAGTTTGTCAATTCTATTCATGTTGTAATTCATGACAATTTGACTATAGCTCTATGGCAATGATTACAAAACTAAATTAGTAGCCAACTTTTAGCTCAATGGAAAGCCCAACCTATCAAATTTCTTAAAATACCTAATCATTTTGAGTATATAAACCCTAATAGGGTTTGCTTTTGCCATTTTGCATTGAAACAATGCCTTTGAGACATCAAACTTCTCCTATCACACCTATCCTTGATAAAGTTTTTTAAGGTGCATAACCATGTCAAAAGTATCCATGTTCTTGTGTTGCTTCTCAAGCTCAAGGTTTATGGTAGCCAATATAAGCCAATCGACATCTAAAGTGTCATCTTGATGCTTCTTATAAGCATCCTTTTTAGCCTTAGGGGCATTTGCAGTAGGTGGTTAAGGAATGGGTTACTCTAAGACATATAGCTTTCACTCATGCTTGAGGACTATCCTTAAATTCCTATACTAGTTTGGGAAATTTGTCCCAGTTAGAAATATGCAAAATAAGTATTATAATCTTAATTATTTAATGAGGTCTTTTATTAGATATAACTCTCACTATTTTATTCAAACTAATTGCCCTCACTATAAATTTAGAAAGTCATATCGATGAGACTTTCTAGTGGGTCAAGATCCATATTTCACCTAGTCTTGTATCAGCTTTGGCTAATCACCCAAGTTTTGGCTATTTAGGTAGGCAACACTTGTCAATTACATCATATGCAACTATTGGATAGCTGGGTGAACAACTCTTGTTCTAGTCCATCTTATGGACTTTTGCCCAACTTTATGCCTTTAGGCCTCCAATCATATTGAGATAATCTAGTTAAGTCAACCCAATAGTTGATTGTTTGATATCACTATTATCCTATCGCGTCTTGCCAAGATAGATGAGGTACCTTGCTATGGCAAGCCTACCCTATGTCAATTAAGGCTTTAACTAGTGCCAATAATTGGAAGGCATCATAGTTTATTATTGATGTAATATTTTACTTTGAGAGATTTATATATAATTATATATTTTCAAATCTCACCTTTATCAACCATTCATTCATGCATGCTCATAAGTTAACATATCTCATACATCAAAATAAAGCATAAAGTAAAACGTGATATAGTTATGACTAAACTAGATTGATCTTCATAAGCCAATGAGAATATCAATAGGTCAACCTAGGGTAAAGCATTTTCTCCAAGAGCCTTTCACTATTGTTCTAATATGGCTTTGGCTTCCTTGTCTCCATAGCAATTTGCTCCATGGATAATGGTTGTACAAATCAAGACTATCCTAACTCTACACTATTTTATAATTACATAATAAAATATAAACCTTAAGTTACATTTGAGGGGAGTTATGTGAGAAAAGAACATACAACTAGAAAATATAAAGACACAACACACAGGTTGTATTTAAAAATTATAACCATATTTAAAATAAAATAGTAATCCAATCACATTAGAGTAAAGGGCATGCAAATAACCATAAGATATAATTGGATTTGATTTTATTTCCACTTTTAACCACTTCAAAATTAGAAAGTCATTTAAATTGATTGATTTTAAAATGAGGTGTAGATTTAGGTTTCCTATTATAACTCCAACTCCTATTAAGATCAATATCAAATATGTTTTCTATTTGCTTTTAATCTTATTAAAATGAAACAGCATATATATATATATATATCACATAGATAAATTAATCTTGAACCTCAATTGATTTATATGCATACAATTAATCTAGTAATTGATATGCATAAAAATACATAATCTAATTTATGGTTTTGTAAGTGGCTTTGATACCATTACAAGGTTTTAGAGAAGCATGTATAGTGGAAAATTAAAGCAAATCCTATGAAAGAAGCCAAGGATCCATGCGAAGAAATCCATAAATTAGTAACAAGTGTTGTACCTTTGTAGTGTGACAACAGATCTTGTAGCAAAAACATTGAAATCATGGTCACCTTCATTACCATGTGAATAGATTCAATTGTACCTCTGCAATTCTAAATCACAAATACAACCATGATTTGAATTATGTACTCAACCACGATCTGAATCAGTAATGCAATTCAACTGAGTTGTGCCTCTATGATATCAACATGAATTAACCAAATATTCCAATTAGTGAATGAATTGGATGGAGCAATTCAACTCTCATGAAATGCTAGCAACGGGATCTGTTTTAGTTTTACCTTTCATATATTCCTTTTATCTATGCATTAGATTATATAGTTAGGATTCCATAAGATTATATTTATAGGTAGTCTCTAACCAAAACTCCTTAAAAGAGTTAAATACATTGGACTTGGATTGTTAGTTGGGACCAATGAATGGTTCTAGTTAATAATGAATCCATATGTAGTATGATAGTTGAATACATTGGCCTTGGATTATTGGCTAGGTCCAAAAAATAGTTCTAGTCAATTATCAATCCAATGTATTATGATTGTTAAATACATTGACCTTGAATTATTGGCTAGGTCCAATAAATAGTTCTGGTCAAGAATCAGTCCAAAGTATTATAACTTTAGTAAAATCCTAATCATATTGGCCCTATCCCAATTAGGTGCTCTAGTCTAACTAGGAGTCCTAATAATACTACAATAACTCCAATTTTTGACTCACTCTTTGTGTGTGACCCTATAGGTTCCCATCACATTAGCAGTGATCCTAAAATCATATTTTAGATCACAAACAGTGAATCGTATCTAGCAGTACACCATTACTACCCAAGTGATGAGAAGGTCAGTGATTCAACATAACCTTTCTGTGACTAATGTTTCCATGTAGTCTAGTCCCTTTGTCCTTAATATCTATACCAAACTTAAGACATGGAATGTGTCACCCTCTTTATAGTTTAATCTATGTGTTTCTTGATCCCTAAGTTAAGTAACCTAAAATAAATGAAATCAATATCACATATTGATTCATTTAAGCATGACCATGCATTTTGTTGTCATACTCAATCAAGGGCCCCATAGATATCGCTCTTCTCATAAAGGAAGGACAAAATCCCATCTAGGTCACTCACATCCTTGTACATGATTGCTAGTATATCCAATAATCAACTTTGTAGCCATTTCTATTACAAAAAATGTTAAGTAGTATCAAAGTATATAGCTTCTTATGTAAGGAACCATAGTGGTCTCATGTCAAAAGACCACATATACACCATTATCACTAATGGAATTGCTTGTGGCACTTATACGATAATCCATATAGCATTTTCATGGCAGTTTTGTCCAGTACACTTGTTCTCTAACATGTGCCCATATGTTAATTTGATATCTCATATCCATGACCAATAAGATTTGGTCATCAACTAACATACATATTAGTCTCCATGTATCATTATTATCCCAATTTATAATAATACTTGATTAGGGACATTTAAGAATAGTGTTTATACAAACAACTATCATAGGGACAAATATTATGTTCATTTATATTACGTAGATATAGAAAACACAAATATAATAATTTGAAATGCCTCATATATAAAATAAAACATAATACAATGTATACTCATATAATCATCCTATGATTGGCTCTTAGGGCATACACCAATAGTTGCTTATTTCTAATTTGTGTTTAGGATATATATATATATATAACTATCTTCTTAGAATAATTGTATATAAGTATAATCTATGTGTGTATTTTCTTGTAGACTACCTTTGATGTTGATGCAAGAAGGAGAGAATAAGTGATAAAGTTTGCAGGGGAGTGGTGGAAGAAATTTAAGACAAGGTTGACAAGGGATAGAATCACCATGAAGAGGAAAGGTGAGGAAAATCCTTTTTAAAAAATACAACTTGCTCAATCTAAAAGTATGGGACAACTTTGTATCAAGTTGCTAATCTACGAATTTTCAGGTAAATTTGGCCATCTTACCATCTATTTGTTCAACTTTTAAAAGTTGTTTGACCATCTTATGAACCTTTTTTGTTAATAGGATATAAGTGCAACCAATAGGGAGAGATAATAAAAAAAAAGTATAAATGCAGGTTGCCTTATAGAGGATATGTCAAGTTAGAGCAAGCTTTGATAAAGGAAAAGCTTGTAGAACAATAAGCTTTTTAGTTTGATTCATATTCTTCTTCTGTATCTCGAGTTGCACTATAGAAGAAAGCTAGAGTCAACACAAAGGGTGGATATACAACTCAAGAGAGTATAGTAGCTGTAGAGAAAATTGTAAGTAATTAATAAATGTTAAGTGCTTAAGAGAGATCTTATAGTTAATAACACATCAAAAGTACTAAGTGCTAATTATAATTGTTATTTGCATGCCACAAGATTCTCTCACACAGCAAGCCTCCTAAGGAGAGTTTACTCCATCTAGAAGGTAGGACATATTAGCAGTTGCATTGGGGATGGAAGAGCATCCTATCTAAAGGGTGGATATAGCATTGGCACCTGAGAATTGAGTAGTGGTGATTAGAAAGGTTTTCAATAATTGTATGCTCTATTGTTAAGAACTACTAGGGGATGCAGTGAAGGTTATTGTTGACAACTTTGTAGATCATAATGCAAAATTACTAGTGCTAATGGATGAAGTTCTCACGATGGGCCAAGAGCTTGGGACTTACATTGCATGGCTGAAGAGTTTGATCATTTTGGCTACAAAGGTATCATTTTTTAGCTAATAAATAATTTTATTTTGAAAGATTTATATTTAGTATTTAAATTTCTTAATTTTATACATGTGAATTAGGCATCTCATCAAGAAAAGAGTAAGTAGAAGGGGAAGGAGATCAAAGAGGTTAAGAGTGGCAAGACAAAAGAATCAATGACTTAACTAACTCAGCCAAAGTAGCCCCAATAGATGCATATACCTACTATAGATTAGAGCAGATTAACTCTACCTTGCAGAAGGTTATTTGATATGACTTAGATGATAAGCAATGAAGATTCCATCTAAATTCATATGGATGAAAAGGTTATAGGTCTTGAATATACCTTTTTTTTTTACTAAAGAGTACATTATTTAAATCTTAGAGGAGATAAATGTATTATGCATCTAGCTTTTTGTTAAGTAGGTTTATCTTTAATTTTCAAATCTTTCTTTTATTTCAATATATATTATACATTTTAAAGTTAAATCTAAGTAGGCATTTAACTTTTAGCCATAGAGGAGATAGCTCATATATTAACACATGATAGGTATCTACACCATCTTTGTGGCACCTTGGAATTATGTACCTATAGATTCCTATGTCCACGCTTAATTCAAATGGTAGGCTCTAGTGAAGATGAGAGAATCAGATATATAAGGAAAGCTATGAAAAAAAGGAAAGAAGCAATGTTTTCTAGCACTGTTTATTGAAGGATAAGTATCTAATTGTTATAGGTAAAAAATGGCTTCAAGAGAATGAGCCCCCAAGCACGACGAAAGCCGAGCCCTTCGCCTCGCCAAAGGCCCCCAGCAAGCTTTGCTTTGCCCTCCATTGGAAAGCGGCATAGTGAAGTCGTCTCGATACCATCTTGCAAAGCAAGCCTTGCCTCGCTCGTCACAAGATAGTGATGTAGCGAGGTGATCATAAGACCAGCTCATCAAAGAACTGACTACCCTGCTCAAACTCGCTACCTCACTACAACAGCATTAAGCTCGCTACAGTGGTTCCCATGATAACCCCAAGCCAGGCATCCACGCTCGGGACACCAAGCACCTCACACGGTAAGACAGCACTGGGTGACAAATGCAAATAGACACAAGTCTATAGTCGACCAAGGGGATCCACCCTATAGCCTACATTATGCAACAGCCAAGTTGTAGTCTTTTACTATCTTTTCAATTTATATCTTAATGTAACACAACTGTAGCTTATAATTAATGCATGTAACTCCTCCTTCCACTATAAATAGGACTGCATTGTTAGAAGAGGAAGAGGTTGAACTTTGTAAGTAGAAACTTTAACAAAATTACTTTCCAATACATTAATAAAATCTCTGTTGTGGACGTAAGGTCCGGTGCCACCCGAATTTAGCTGAACCATGTTAAAAACACTATGCCTCCCTTTCCTTCTTCCTCTCAAATCGCACTTCAGAAGCAGCATTGGCTCCCTAAACCCTTCTCGTTGGCTGGATTTTGAGACTCTCCGTACGAACCAAAATCTGATATCAACATTTTGGCACCGTCTGTGGGGACCATCTGCTCTCTGAAGTCTCCATTGCAACTTAACAATGGCACGAGGAAGAACTACTTGGAGCTTAACCACTCCAATCCTTCAACCAATGAACACCCCTATTGTGGGGGCTCACCCACTATCTACTATTGCTCCTAAAACTCAAGAGGCACCAATGCCCGACCAACCTTATCTGGCGCTCGAAAGCACAATAAGAGAACTAGCGAAAACTGTTAAAACATTGGCGCAGGCCCAAGTTCAGAGCATGCAGAGACAAGAAGAACTCATAGCACAACTCCAACAGCTTTGTAAAGAGGCTAAAAAAGAAACTCATGAAGATCTTGATAGTCAGCAATTGGAGGGCTCGCAACAAGCAAGAAGCTTCACCCCTCAGTCTGAGATGCAGAACAGGACAATAGAGGAGGTCCTCCGTAGGCTTGAATAGTTAGAAGAGCATCCACAACCTCAAAGCCATTAGCCTCACCGTGAGGAAGGCTCTCCATTTTCTATGGAGATTGAGACGCGACCCCTCCCACAGAAACTTAAAATGCCTGTGATCCTACTGTACGATGGGAACAGTGACCCAAGCGATCACCTAGACGTGTTCAACACCCAGATGGACCTCCAGACTGCCAACCCCCTGGTGAAATGCCGCGTTTTTCCCTCCACATTAGAGGGAATGCCTCAAGCATGGCTTTCACACCTCCCAGCTTGCAGCATCAAAGCTGGGAAGAATGTTAGAGGAAATTTATTGATCAATACCAGGCATTAAAAAGACATTTTGCACCCACTTGCCATCTCACGATGATCTTCCAACACAAGGGCGAGTCACTCAAGGACTACGTAACCCAATTCAGGCACGAGGCTAACTCGGTAGAAGACCCTTCTGAGGAAAGTATCTTAACAGCGATCTCAACAGGGCTTCGCAAAGATGGCAAGCTGTACAAAATCCTCTACAAGTCCCTAGCCCGAGACCTCGCTGAACTCTATGAATAGGTCACCAAACAAATAAAATAGGAAGAAACCTTCAGGATAGAGGAATCCAGGCACAAAGCGAGCCCCAATGGTCCCACTATGAACAAAAAGAGGGGTAGCGAGAGCCATAATGACCCTACTCCTCATCTCATGAAGAAGGAAAAGTCTCGGTGACCTGAAAGCCATTTCAAAACCTACAACATCCTATCCGACACACAAGATAAAATTTTTGCCATAGAAAAGAATAATGAGGACTTTGGAAGGCCCAGGCCAATGAGAGCCACTGCCAAGTCCAAAGATCTAAGCAGATTTTGTGCCTACCACAATGAGACTGGACATACCACCTCAGAATGTCGAGCACTTAAAGATGCCATCGAAGACCTTATTAGAAAAGGCCGACTACAGGATTATGTGGTAACACCACCAAAGGAGCGCACTCGATAGGCTCAGCGAGTTGTCGCCTAAGAGCCTGAGCCCTCCATCAGAACCATATTCTAATCCTGTAACATTTGTTTGTTATCAATGGTGACTAATTGTATCAACTTTATATGTTGAATCAATGTAAACTGTCGATTGGCCGAGCATTGTCTAGATAGAAAGTTTTCACTTTATCATTGGAAAGATTCATCTAGGGGTGAGATGACGCAAGGCCTACCCCATTGATACATCCAAAATGAACCACATTCCATGAATTACAACCAAGGGAGCAAGTTCCCTGACAACAAAATTTCGGTGAATGGTTTTCACCTCACCTCAACAAAACTTCAGCGAATGATTTTCAGCTCGCCTCAACAAAATAACTTCGGTGAATGGTTTTCACCTCGCCTCAACAAAATAACTTCGGTGAACGGTTTTCACCTCACCACAATGAAAACAAAACTTCGACAAATGATTTTCACCTCGCCTCAACAAAACTTCGATGAATAATTTTTACCTCGCTTTAACAAAACAAATTCAGCAAATGGTTTTCACCTCGCCTTAACAAAACAACTTTAGCGAATGGTTTTCACCTCGCCACAACAAAAATAAAACTTCGGTGAATGATTTTCATCTTGCCTCAACAAAAGAACTTCAGCGATCGATTTTCACCTCACCACAATGAAAAAAAAATTCAACGAATGATTTTCACCTCACCTCAACAAAACTTAGGTGAACGATTTTCACCTCGCCATAACAAAAAAACTTCGATGAATGGTTTTCACCTTGCCTCAACAAAACAACTTCAGCAAATGGTTTTCACCTCGCTACAATGAAAATAAAACTTTGGTGAATGGTTTTCACCTCGCCTCAACAAAACTTCGACGAACAGTTTTCACGTCACCATAACAAAAAAAAATCTTAGCCACCGGCCCACTACAGCACAAAAATGCTAAAAATAAATCATTGCAACTCTCATAGAACTGACCACTTACAGTTCTCATGCAGGCAAGTTCTCATGTCTCGAACAAGATTTCTCAAATGCAACTTGCATGCAACCCCACTCTCACTCACAATAGATTGAGCAACCAGAAAAATAAAGCACAACCGATTCGGTAAAAGAGCATTTTATTGATCATCAAATATTTACATACATTGATGCACAAAGCATCTCATGTAGCATTCGAAAGAAGAAAAGCTCATACAGCAAAAATACCTCATCCAGTGAGGCAAAATTACATCAAAAGAAGAAGTGCAGAAACAAAAGCAAGAAGCTCAAAGACCCAGCACAACCATTCCTGCAAGAAGGAGTGGAAGGCCAGTCACCGAGCTCATGCCTACAGAAAGGACAGTGGCTTCCAAGTTACTCCTGCTTATTTTCCTCCGGTGTGTCCCTCTGAGCCAGACCCAGAGCAAATCAAAAAGACATAGAAGCCAACTGGCCAAGTAGTAGCACCACAAGTAACGCCCAGATGAGGTGGCCCAAGATCAACACAAGATCCCCCAGGAGCCCGCCAGGCAGATCCTGCAATGGAGCCATGTGCAATAGGCTATCCATGTATCCTGACATTCTACAATAGGCCATCCATATCTCGACTAGCTTCGTTGGAAGCTGAGACACCAAAACGCAAGAGGCTCATCAGTTCCCTCCATCAAACTTTTGAGGTGAAAGAGAGAGTGCCCAGGCTATAAAAAGACCCGCTCAACCTTTTGAAGAATCCAGTAAGTATCTAACCTAATCTTCATCCAACGGCTTGAAACGAGTGACAATGCCATGCCAACGGCCAAAAATGACAAATAGGAGAAAGCATGGCCTAAGGCAGAATGGAAAGACATCTAACATGACACATTAGTCAAGGGAGGACACTGACTAAAAATACAAATCAAGCCTTAAAAAACTTACAACTCCCGGTCTGCAAAGCAAATCGAGAGTTGGGGGGCTTATGTTATAGGTAAAAAATGACTTCAAGAGAACAAACCCCTGAGCACGATGAAGGCCGAGCCCTTCGCCTCACCAAAGGTACCCAGCAAGCTTCGTTTTGCCCTCCATCAAAAAGTGGCAAAGTAAAGTCATCCCGATACCATCTTGCAAAGTAAGCCTCACCTCCCTCGTCGTAAAATAGTAATGCAGCAAGGTGATCATAAGACCAGCTCGTTAAAAAGTCGACTAACCTGCCTGAGCCCGTTACCTCACTACAGTAGCTCCAAGCTCACTACAGCAGTTCCCATGACAACCCCAAGCCAGGAATCCCTGCTCAGGACATTAAGCACCTCGCACGATAAGACAGCACCAGGCGATAGATGCAGACAGACGCAAGTCTACAGCCGACCAAGGGGACCTACCCTGTAGCCTACATTCTGCAATGGCCAAGTTGTAGTCTTTTACTGTCTTTTCAATTTATATCTTGATGTAACACAATTGTAGCTTGTAATTAATGCATGTAACTCCTCCTTCCTCTATAAATAGGACTGCATTATTAGAAGAGGAAGAGGTCAAACTTTGTAAGTAGAAACTCTGTCAAAATTACTTTCTAATACATTAATAAAATCTCCACCGTGGACGTGGGGTTCGGTGCCACCCAAATTTAGCCAAACCACATTAAAAACACCGTGCCTCCCTTTCCTTCTTCCTCTCATATCGCACTTCAGAAGCAGCATTGGCTCCCTAAACTCCTCTCGTTAGCTGGTTTTTCAGGACTCTCCATACAAACCGAAATCTGATGTCAACACTAATTGTTACAATGGATAAGTGCTTATTTTATATTTCTTAATTATTTGATATATTTGTTATTAACTTATATTATAGGATTCATTGGATACTATGCACAATTTTTCCAAAGAGAACTTCCATGTATTGCCTTAATTTGATAAGACATGCACCATGCAAGAATATCAAGAGGGAAGTCAACAAACAAATTGATTTGTAAAATATAATTTGGGGATTTATTTATATATGAGCTAATTTATTAATATACAAGTTTCTTGCATGAATTTTATTAAATAGATCTCTTAAGATATATTATTACATGGGTGGCTTTAGGCTACAAAGTAACACAAAATGGATCATCATAAAAGTAAGTTTTGTGATAATTTTTGAATACCTTTTATAATAATCAAAATAATTTCATGAATTAAATTGGTTATTTGAGTACATATTTGACTTGTTGTAGTGCCATCATTAAAAAGGAAATGTGGAGTGTAGATATTTTCTTATGAGGTATATGAGTGAAATAATCACTCAAATAAAGCAAGGCTAAGATCCAAATAAGGTAATAAATATTTTTAGTTTAATAAACACTTATACATTTATATTTTAATTTTAACATGTTAGCTTTTTATAAACTTCTAGTACTTTGAAGGTGATCAAAGTCCTTACACTCAAACAAAAATTGATGACATTCAAGATCACTAGGTGGAATTTCTTCTACTTAGTTTGGTTGAAAAAATTTTGTCATCATCATGATTACCATGGTTATTTAGGTAACACCCAAGTAGCCATTAGAGTACTTTCTCCTTTAGCTTAAGGGTATTTTCAATTTCGGTAACACCTAAGAATCATGCAGGGACAAATATACCAAATTATTATTTTAAGATGTTAGTTTTATAACTTTAATGTTTTGAATTTTTTGTTTATCCAATTAAATGTATGAAGTTATTGAAATTGGGATTGTGTTGGTTGATTGGAGATTTTGGTTGGATGGTTTTTTAGTGGAATTAGGAGTTATAGATATTAGGAATTTTGTTTCTATATAAATTATGATGTAGCAACAAGTTTTTGTAAATGACGTAATGAGTAGTAGGTTTCTATAAATGAGAGAAGCTAAAAAATATTACATGTTGTTGTTTTTTAAAAAGACAGGAAAAAGACGTTCGTTCTTTATATACAACTAACGTCTTTATGGTTTTACACATCGGTTCAATACAAAAATTGATGTTGTAACTTTTTTAAAAACATATTTGACATTAACTTTTTTTATTAAATAGAGACATGTTAAATTTTTTTTTTAAAGTAAAGATGTTGATTTTTTATATAAAACTGACATCTTTATGGTTTTATACATCAGCGCAATACAAAAATCGACGTTGTAACTTTTTTAAAAAATATTTCATGTTGTTTTTTATTAAACAAAGACATGTTAAAATTTTTTTTATAAGAAAAGACTTTGGTTTTTTATATACAACTGACATCTTTATAATTTTACACATTAGTTTAATACAAAAACCGATTGTAACTCTTTTTAAAGAATATTTCAAGTTGGTTTTTTTTATTAAATAGAGACATGTAATTTTTTTAAAAGAAAGGATATTAATTTATAAAAAAAAATCAATTTTGTAACTTTTTTACACATTGGTTAAAGAATCAATGAGAAATGTTCCAACATATAATGTTGCTCGAATCGACCTTGGTTTCTAAACCGATATGATTTGTATGATATAATCGACATGTAAGTATATTTCTGTAGTAATGATTTTCCAATCATTATAACTCTTCAAGTCCCTTTCATACCATTCATTATCGTCAATCATATCATTCTTATTAATCACTGGTTAGGGAAAGATAGGTGCATATTCCATACAAATAAAATCCTTATAATCATGTAAGGTTAAAAGCATATCAACTTTTACTATCCATTATCATCAACTATATCATTCTCATTAGTCACTGGTAAGGGAAGGTTGCATATTCCACTCAAATAATGTCCTTACAATAAGGTAAGGTTAAGAGCATATTAGCTCCTTATTTCCAATTCATATAACTAGTACCATCCAATAGATTGGGTTTGAAAAGATCAATAAACATAAATCCACCACTAGCCATAATAAATGAAAATTTCAATTTACATTACTTTGAAACAATCAATTATCCAGTGTGGATTCATAATAAGGAAAAAAAAATTTCAAAAAATTTAATAATTTTCACTTATTTGTTGGGGATTCATGAGAATTATCAAAAGATACATATCTACATTACCCAATGGAAATTTCATGAAATACAAAATGATAATAAAATTGCTATACAATCAAAATACACATATATCAGCATTACTCATTGGAGATTTTGTAAAACCTAGAATATTAATAAAATTACTACATAATATAAAAGCCAAATATGTAATCATCAATAAAGCACAACAATACATTATCCATTGACAATTTTGCAATTTAGAACAAATAGCATTATAGGTAATTAACGAATAAAAAATTAACACAATATTATATATTTCACGATTATATGAGAATTATATATCATGCAATAGCTCAATCACTTGTAATTGTAAGAAATAATAGATTCCTGCATAATGTAAAATAAGGAAAATAATTATAAATAAAATAATTATAAAAGGCCACCAAATGATGTCATAGGAAGAAGAATTTCAACTTAACATGTCCTTTTTTGGGATAGAATCTCTTCTTAATTCTTATAAAGTATAAATCTCTTTCTAAGTCATGAGCCTTTTTCATAAATCTTGGACTTTTTCTTAAGGTCATAAAATATCTCTAAAGGTCACAAACTTTCTTCACATGTTATGAGTTTTCTCCATATATGTGAAGTGTCTAGCCCTTAATGTAAGTCAAGAGATATAAAAAGAATAATATTAATATTAGAATTTTCTATAACTAATTGACTTGCTACTTTTAGCCAAACAGTAATTTTGTATGTCTCACTTATTGGACCAATAGAGGTATTTATAGGAAAATTTGAGACTCTTAACCTCCAATGTTAGAGTTCTATTAGTCACTATAACTTATAAGGGTCCCAAAAGCTATAAAATCTTGCCCTTTTTATGTTAGTAAGAATACTCTTTTAACTTAGAGATTGAATTCCTATTTTACAAGATTTTTCAATAAAATTCTATTGAATGATAAAGATAATATTGAGTCACTAATGTAATTAGGAATTCAATTTCTAATTGATCAAATTAAATCAGTTCAGTAATTAATAAAATTGCAATGAATCTAGAGATATCAACAGAATATCAAAAATGCAGTGCAACAGGATAACAAAAAATAAAATGCAGAAAGATAAACAAGAACACCAGAATTTTAAGGTGATTCAACTTAAACTGAAACTGCAGCTTAAGTGTACATTCATTGGATCAATCTTCAACTGGATGATCTCTTTTATTAACTATAATAGGATTTTAACTAGGCTCCTAAATAGCCAATTTACAACAAGAATTACGTTGGGCTATTACAAAACTTATAGATACAATAACACTACACCTTTAGCTTAATTGTAATCAACCTTACAACTAAAGAAGATGTAAAAGAAGATCAACCTCTTCCTTGTATTTCCAATTTCTATCAACCTAGAAATTGTGAAATTAAGATCAAGAAATAGAAGTTAGGCACACAATACCAACAATTGAGATGAAAATCTCAATTAACCAGTTGTATTCTTCATAGATTTGATCTAAGATCGTAAATCAAATGTGAATTGAAGAGGTAGAATTTAGATCAGATGAAGCTCAGAAACTCTCTATTTTCATGCTCTGAAAATGTGAGAAAACTTTGTTTTGTGATAAATGAGTAAAATGCCTATAATTATGTTTATTATCACCTCTTAATTAGTTATTAATTTGTGATTTTTCTGCACTTTTTACCTTAGTTTAGTTTTTTTTGTTCTTGGTACTGCTGTAATTTGCATTTGTCCTTTCAGGTTAGCACAAAAGGCTTTAAAAAGGAAGATGAAAGCTGAAGTTTGGAGCACACTTGGATCAAGAAGAAGCTAAGGAAGAAGATGTGAAAAGTCCAA
>JANHAO010009681.1:0-18198 GCA_026873985.1 Saraca asoca
CCAGTGTGGCTGCGTGCTCACTAAGGTGCAGAGGCACTAAAAAATACTTGCTTATGCCAGTGCACAACACTCACTTATGCTAGTGCGGCTGCATGATCGTTGAGGTGCAGAGGCACTAAAAAACACTCGCTTATGCCAGCACAGCTGCATGCTCACCGAGGTGCAAAGGCACTAAAAAATACTCGCTTATGCCAGCGTGGCTATGTGCTCACTGAGGTGTGGAGGCACTAAAAAATACTCACCTATGCTAGTGTGGCTGTGTGCTTGCTGAGGTACGGAGGCACTAAAAAACACTCGCCTATGACAGCGCGGTTGTGTGCTCATTGAGGTGCGAAGACACTAAAAAATACTCGCTTATGCTAGCATGGCTGCATGCTCACTGAGGTATAGAGGTACTAAAAAATACTCGCCTATGCCAGCACGGCTGGATGCTCACTGAGGTGCAGAGGCACTAAAAAACACTCGCTTATGCCAGCACAGCTGCGTGCTCGTTGAGATGCGGAGGCACTAAAAAACACTCGCCTATGCCAGCGTGGCTACATGCTCACTGAGGTGTAGAGGCACTAAAAAATACTCGCTTATACCAGTACGGCTGTGTGCTCACTGAGGTACAGAGGCACTACAAAACACTCGCTTGTGCCAGCATGGCTACATGCTTACTGAGGTGCGAAGGCACTAAAAACACTCGCTTATGCCAGCATGGCTACGTGCTCACTGAGCTGCGGAGGCACTAAAAAACACTCACCTATGCCAGTGCGGTTGCGCGCTCGCTGAGGTGCAGAGGCACTAAAAAACACTCGCCTATGCCACGCGGCTGTGTAATCACTGAGGTGCGGAGGCACTAAAAAACACTTACCTATGCTAGCGTGGCTGTGTGCTCGCTGAAGTGCATAGGCATTAAAAAATACTTGCTTATGCCAGTGCTGCTGCGTGCTCGCTGAGGTGTGGAGGCATTAAAAAAACACTTGCTTTGCTAACACAACTATGTGCTCGTTGAGGTGCGGACGCACTCTTAAACACTCAATGCTAGTGTGACTTCATGATCACTAAAGCATAAAGAATTGATGAATTGATTATTTGCCTAAGGTAATGGAATCATTTTACTTCCCAGCTCACTTGCGACCAACTGTTGGCGGCTTTCATGCAAACTTATCTTATTATTTTATAAGTCTCATACTGACTTGTCTATTTATTTGGCCATAAGATCAGCCCGAGCATGAGATCACTCTGGTCCGCAACTCATGCTATCTTCTGATTATGCGTAGGTCGCACAGATTGTTCAAACCAAAATGCTTATATGAGAAACAGGAAAATAAATTGTTGAAAGAAGCTAAAACTTTATTCATCAAAAGACCTCAATGAAGCAAATATACATCAGAAAGCCCTGAATGCAGGCTAATCAAAATACAAAAGGGAAAACCTATGACTAAGAAGAGAGACTGGCCATAGAGGACCGTACTCTGGTTGACTGGAGCCTATGCACCATTGAGGTCTTCAAATTTCCCTTCCAATGCACAATCAGCGGTGGTGCCATAGCTCTTTATTTTCTCCAGCCACCAGCTCCCCTTTTGATTCATGGAGGAAGCATGTCAGGAAGCGTCAAGAGCTTGGGTAGCCAAACAACTACCTCATGGCGGGGCTGAGAGGACGTAGTCTGAGATCCATATGTGCTTTCTCCATGTTAGCGAAGAAGTCGAGTCTTCCAAATTCTCTATGCAACAGACCATACATGCCTCTGTGGAAGGCTAGAATGTCGAAAATAGTGGTGGTTTATCAAGAAACTCCATGGTTTTCTCAGTGCAGTGGTAGAAGGGATTGCCTTTCCCTTATATAGAGCCAGGGCCAGCTCCATCGAAGAATCTAGATTCATTCCCCCAATCGTCATCATTTATGACCTCAGAAAAGGCTAAGTTTGACTCAATAATAACTGCTAGACACATGCTATGAGAAGTATGGCCTAGAGCAGATGAAACAACAATCTTAGGAGAAGACTTTAACTGATCAGAAATCGAAGAGTTTTAACTCCCACCCCACAGCGTGAGCTGAGAGTTGGGGGACTTATGTTATATGTGAAAATTAGTTCGCCTTGCACAGACATGTGAGAAGCCTAAGAGTGACAAAAGGACTGGTCAGAAGAACTGTCCGGATTGCTATGCCTTCAATCTGCTTCACAAGTGCGACCCCTCGGCTCAAACTCGAGCCTGACAGAGCGATTTTGACATCTCCTTCTTGATGATGTTTACTACCCCAGATCGTGTGATCCGGTCAGCAAAGTGCGAGTAGCGACGTGAAGCTCGTCAGACAAAAGACCAAGTCATACCTTGCCTCAACGGATAAATGGGGCCCGCCTACAGAAGACAATCTACAGTAGCCAAAAAAAGAGATTTAGTCTGTATATTTTGTCTTGTACAATAAATATTGATGTGATAGATTTACTGCATATATAATTACCATTGTAACCTTCTCTCCTCTATAAATATGAGGAAAAAGCCTTCTATAAAAGAGAGGATCAGAGAAAATAGGCAGAAACTCTACCGGAATAGAAAAAGAGAACCTGAGCATTGTAACTTTGTAAAAACACTATCACAATACCACGCTACTGTGGACGTAAGGTCTGGTGATATCCAGATTTGGTCGAATCACGTTAAATCTTGTGTCTCCTCTGCTTTTCTCTTCATCTTTGCGTATCTTTGCTGTCTTGTCATGTTTGAACTAGATAAAGGTCAAAGATCCCGTAAGAATGCCTCTCCGTTGGCTGAAGTTTGGACTTTCCATACAAATCAAATTTCATCGTCAACAGTATGTTTTTGTAATAGTAATAGAAAAAATCAGCAACCCAACTTTATTTTTTGAAGCTTTTCCATCTTTTGGAGTGGTGGCTAGTTGTTGGAGAAAGGAAAGGCCACAGTAGCTGCGCTTTGGCGCTTTGTTTTTACTTTATTTGACCAGAGGAGGAGATGGAAAATATTAAAAAAATAGAGACAAATAAAAAAAATTAAAAGAGATAATAAGCCAAATTCTTGTAGTCCAGAAAAATATGCACAAAAGTGGTACTTTGGTCCACCTGACACCAATTTAAAACACATTTAGGCCTTCTAATCACTTACCACATAGGTTTTATAGCATTAATTATTAAAACTGAAGTTCAATTAGGATACACTAAATATATGCCATAATAAAATAAATTTAAATGACTAGATTTTTAAATCTAATCAAATAAACATTCCCACCTTTCTTCCCTTCCCTTATTCTAAATTCATTGCATTCCTTCAAATTTTGCAAAAAAAATAAAAAATTCTTCCTTCTGAATTTTCAATTCCCCCCAAAATCACTTGTGCAAAAATACTATTTGACTATAGAATCAATATTTTAAAAATTAAAACAAGTAGTGAATCAAAATAGTCATTAGATTATGGTTCAATTGGTCCAATCAATTAAAATAATAATCGAATTGGATAATGTCATGAATATAAATTTATTAAAAAAAATTAAATAATAACTATTCTATACTATAAATATAAGTTCATATTTTATATAAAAAAGATAAATTAAAAAAATTATGCAAACTAATGAATTTTTAGTTAATTAAGTGTTAAATTTTAAATTTTATTAGTTTTTATTATATATGAAATTATTGAACCAACCCTTTAAAGAAGTCTAAAAGCAAAAAAAAAAAAAAAAAAAAATCAGGCCCATTTTCTAATTTTTCTCTATTCTTATCAATTTATACCAATTCAAATCAAATCGATTCAAATATTAAAACAGTTTTTTAGATCCACTCAAACCAAAAATCATAACAATTAGCGTTTGAATTGGTCACACCGCCTGGTTTTCAAAGCACTCACTAGAATATCTAAATATCAATGTATATCAAATTCAAGCACTTTGTGCTATAACTTATATGAGTATAATTGCATACTTCTAAACTATTTACTAAAAGGTATTAATATTAATGTGACTAAACTATTTATTATCCATAATAACTCAAGCAGTTTGTGTTTCGATCATCTTTATATCCTAGTGCTGAAGTTTAAAGTAGTAAATATGTATAAATAATAAGAAAGTTTGAGCCACAATATTTATTTGTATCAACTGATCTTTGTAAATACTTGCAATCTTATATTTTTGTCAGATATCAGGACTTTATATAAAATCATAGGCCTCAGTATCCCCTGAACATTTGATATCCTACTTTCTTTCTGCTCCAATATATATATATATATATATATATATTGTATAAATTAACAAAAGTATTTTCGTATGGTTGAAAGAGACTCTATTATTGGATTGTGAATATTTGAAGAAAAAAAATTGCGTGATACGTGGATTAAATTCTAGTAATATATATAGACACGACAGTTGATATAGGAATTGACGTTGATTGTGTCTGCAAGGAGAAATGTTACAGCTACTGTAGTCAGTCCTAAATTATAATTCTTTTCTACAGAGAGCATGCAATTCATGATGCATATACAATGTGTGCAATGACTCTTTCATCCATGATTCTAAGACCATTAGCATGTGCCATCACTGAGGAGCAGGACGGGTTGGCCGTGGTGTCCCCAACACTTATAAAATTACATGTTAGTTAGTTAAAAATATTTTAAGATTTTTTTAAAAAAATCAATTTTCCCTCAATTTTTTGAAAAATGATGGAATTACATTCAGAAGATAATCTTAGAGACATTCTCTCTAAGAATGGGTAGGTTCTAACAAAATGTAGGACCACCTTACATGGAGAATGTCCTAAGAATATCTCTTAAAAATGTCCTTGATACCATTCAATCAATTTTTTTAACCCAAAATTTTAGATCAGAATTCGTTATCATGTGTAATGTTATCCCCTCAAAATTATTGTAAATCAGTAGTTGAACTCGATGTCTTGTGACTGAGAGTGAGGGCTTAGTATTTAAGACTATTGGGACCCATAAAAGAAACATATAAGTACAATTAACATTGATGAGGTATGGATCCTTTTCTTTTCTTATCATTTTCAAAAAAATAAAAACATAATTTTTATTTTGAGACTCACAATCATTATTACAAAATTAGTATTTAATGATAGTTCAAAGATAGTGGTTTATCTAAATCACCCCTAAAGACACACATAAATTTCATTTAAGTTGTCCAGTTTGATGTTTGTGAAAAACAAATTTTAGAGGCGATTTTTTTAATGACAGTTGTGTTTCACAAAACTGGTATTTTGTGACGGTTCAAAAATGTCAGTTCATCCAAACCACCACTAAGTAATAGAAAATGAGTATTTTATGGCGATTTTATATGGCAGTTCAAAGAATCGTCATTAAACTCTAGCATAGACAGCGTTTCCAATAAATTTTGTCCCTTTTTTTTAAATGAACTTAATAGTGATTTATGCAGGAATCGCTGCTAAATAAAAAAAAAGTGTGAATTATTATGCTTGGTCTTTATGTTTTTCATGAAGAGCACTTTTGAGTTTTATTTTATTCAAATTAAATCAAATCCTAAAACCTAAGAGATTGCAAGTAGCTTCATCCGACGAGCAAATCCTTGGTGTTTGTCACTACCGTCATTGATATTTGTAAGGAATTTGAAGAAAATCTATCTTTAACCATTGCTTAGCTAACCTCAGTTTCAATTTCTCTCTTTTTCCTCTACATGTAAATTAAGCATCGAAATGTTTTGTACTATGTAGTTCACTTCTGATGCTTGTGGTTTTAATTTTATTTGTGGAATATTTGTTGTTTGGGGTTGCTCTTCTCATTAGTATGATGGGTTTGTGCTCTATCATATTTTTAAGACTATGACATTTGATAGATTTACCACCTCTGGTTAGAGAGAAAAGTTTATACGATTAAGCAAACATGCAATTACTTGGTCAAGAGATCCATAAGCAGCACTAAAATGTCAATCAAACAAAAGAAATTTATCACTGAAAAATTCATAAGTCATAAAACATGATACAGAGAAAAAAAACTCCAAATTGCTAACCAATTTATGCTTAATCTCATCAAACATCGATAGGCTTTATAGGGGATGATGAAAGAAATCCCCTAAACACCTCTCCAGATGTCATATCTACAATTTCATCTCCATCAGAAAACAACTCAATTCTTTCCAACTCCATTTGCTTAAAATTAGAAATTAATCTTGTGCCTCTTAACGAAAAACTTGCTAGTGATTGCTTAGTCATGAAGAAGGGAAAACCAAATTGCAGTATTTGCTCCATCTTCAATTGACATGTCTTGCATAACCTGTTAGAGCAGTCTTTACCCAACTTAGGCAGTAGCAATTAATATAAATCTTTTTACCGTCTGGCCACTCTGAAAAAGCACCATGCCAAAAATCTTGTGTAAGCATTCACTGCAAATTTGAGACTGAGCAGTCTATCAATGTTTCATGTAAACCAGTTGGTGTTCATGTTCCATCTTCTACTTGTTTTAGGAAAGTAGTTAAGAGTCTCATCAATCAATTCTTCTGAGAGGGATTCCGCATCACCTAGTAGGCTTGTACTACTAAAAGTCTAAAATGACAATCTGCATTTCCATTGTCATCCTTGCTTTTTTATCATAAGGGTTTTATGCAGTGGCTACAAATACAACAAGAAATTATGGATAAAACCGTTTCTTTTAGCCAAATTGCATGTTGCTTTCACTAAGATGATATAGCTTTTAAGTTTTAAGATGCAATTAAGTTATAAGTGGCAAATCTCTTGTATGTATACATATTCACACTTTGCCATAAATTTTTTCTTTGTGGATCTTGCCATAAATTCTAAAATCTTCCCTCTCAAAAGAAAAAAAAAGGAAGAAAAAAAAGGAGAGAACTTCCATATTAGTGGGATTATTGCAAAATGTGTAGTTGACAAAAAAAGAATTAGGTAGTTAAAGGGTCAGAAGGTTAAGAATTTATTGTAGATTTATGCTTTACTGTGTATTAAAAAAAATTGTATGTCATGTATCCTTATAGTTTTAATAATTTTTATAAAAGAATTACACTTTACACCTTTTAAGTTATAATGAATAACAAATAAATATGTTAATTGTACCTATATTTTTTATATGTTTGTTTGAAAGTACTTTTTTTATAGTTTTATAAGATAAATACATTTTACACATTTTAAATTATTAGAAAAAGTGCTTTACTTTTACAATACAGAGAAAAAAAATAAGTATACAAGAGAATTGTGTGAAGTTGTAATTTTAAGTTCGGATTTTTCACAAAATATTATATGAAATATAAATTTTTTTAAAATTTTTTTTGTTATTACTTTAATAAAGTGTGAATAAAAGCATTAATCTATATAAAAAAGGTAGCGCTCAATACTCATTATTTGAGAAGAAGATGAGCCCAATATATGGAGCAAAATTATGAGCTTGAAAGATATTTTTTCATTCATTTTTTACTCTGAAGCTTTACAGGCTAAGGCTTTTAGACTTTGCTAAATAATTAATCAATAACACATTCATGTGTTTTTTGATCCTCTTTAAATTTGGTATCAATGTTTGTACAAACCCAGAATCCCAGAATTGCACAGTGTGCCCCTGATCCTATATGTTAATTTTCAGTCAACAGATTAGTAGACAAAGTTGTTCTACCACGGATTCCAGGCTAACCTCACGAACAGGGAATCAACAAATCGAATTGTGATTTGTTTGTGAATTGATACACAATAATGAGCAAATCTTTTTATTTAATAAGAATCTCAAAATTTAAAAAAGTATAACAATAAATGTAGATCACGATTATTTATTTTTTTTGTCTGAATAAAAACATTCAATAATTAAATAATCAATTATAAATATAATCATTTAAGTTTCCAATATTAATTATTTAACAATTTATTGACATATTTATTTTAATCATAATCAATTAAAATTTTATACATATCTAGAATTTTATGTTGATTACTCAATTCATTTTTAAGGGAAATTCAAAGAATTTAGATATATGTTAATGAATAAAATCGAACCGTTGAATTAAATTTTAAATTACTTACATCAAATTGAGTCCTTACATATAATTCTTCACACCTCAATTATGGGTAATGCTATGTATCAGTAAATGGCCTGTAAAAATTATAAAGTTTTTTTTTTTTAACATTTTCAACAATAGTTATAATTTTTTAGGTTTAATTATTTTGTCTATATTTATAATTTTTTCAGAATTTTAAAGGTTTATAATTGAGTTTTTATACATATCTATCATTTCTAATTTGATACTTTGTGTAACTTTTCTGTTAACTCCCGCTAATTAATTATCTCATAAAACAGTCCTATCTTTCTCCTGAATTTCCTTCAATTCACTTTAATACTTCAAAATTTGTAAAAAAAAAAATCTTTCCATCCTGCTGAATTTTCAATTCCCACCTAAAATCACTTGTGCAAAAATATCGTTTGGCTTCCCTCATTCTGAATTCTATTTCTCCAGTCATCCATTATTGCAACAGTTAGCGGGAAGCACAAATTTTTCCTGCTCCTCTTTCACTTTAATTTCTTTCATTCTCATTTCATTTCAGATGCGAATCCATGCACAATCCTATTCATTGATATGCACATAATTATTTGTACAAAAAGTCAGAAAACTCTATTCAAGACATTACCACAAATTCATAATAACCACGCTAGGTGCAAAAAATATTTGGAAGGTCTTCCTTCTGGATTCACAATTGATAGTAGCCTAAACATAAATCAGTCTTTGAAAAACATTAGCACCCCTGTAGTTGATCAAATAAATCACCAATACTCGACAATGGATATTCGTTCTTCATTATAACTTTATTCAATTGTTTGTAACCAATATACAAACTCAAAGTTCTATCTTTCTTTTTCAAACATGAGTAAAGCAGAGCAGATCAAGTGCCCTGCATCTTGGTTTGCTCCCCACTTGCAACGAGCCAATTGTTGCTTCCAACTTGCAAGTAAGTGCTCTACAACTTGGTCTGCACATGCAATAGACCAACTTGCTGTTGTCAACTTGAAAGCAAGAACCAACCTCCCTCTTGCCCAATAACCTATCATAGCTCACCATCAACAAATCCCCAGTGGTCTAAATAGCCTTCCATAACTTACCTTCAACAAGCCAACTTGCTGCTGCCAATTTGCAAGTAAGTACTAGTCTCTTTTCTGCCCAAATGGCACACCATCAACAAGCCACATTTTTCTGGATTTTAATCTTATAATTTTAATATTAATAGGGCTCTTGTTCTTGTTGTAAGGCATTAGTTTTTCAGCTCAATGTATTAGAGTTTTAAGAGATTTTTCTTCTCCACTCATTATCTTGTATCTTAGGTCCAGTGTAATACACTTTACCGAATGTTTGGAAGTATAGGATTTACCATATAATCAAAAAGCTTTATATATATATATAATATAATATAGCTTTTATGCTTTAGAATTTAAAACTATAAGCAGATATATCCGTGCAATCCTAACTTTTGTTTTAAAGTTTGACGTGTTTTGTTTCAATTCTTTTTTTCTTTTTTCTTTTATTCGGCCCATCTTGGACCAAAACCGTTATTTTGTTTTAATTTAGCCCAATTTGGCAAAGGTGAAAAGAAAAAAAAAGACTGAAATCTACTCATTTAAGTAAACGGTGCCGTTTGGAGCTTTTGATTAGATCCTCCTTGCATCGGGCTATTATGCGCTTCATTCTTCCTCCCTTTTGTTTTTTGTTTTTTGTTTTTTTTCCAACTGAGGAGGAGGAGAGCACTTCAACCAGTGGCAATGGAGCAGCCGCAAGGTCAATGCTCCACCGCAGAGTTTGTGACCATCGGAGCTAGCTTTTCTTATCGGAGTTCTCCGTGCTGGGGCAAGCCATCAGTGGTGCACATGAAAGTTGAATATGGCAGGGTTGCCCTGCTCGGGCTCTGCTGTTGTTGTGACCAGTTTGGGTCGATGATTCCCCGCCGCATCATTGTGGAGTTCTGCCTGTCCTGGCCGAGCCATGTTGATGCAAGAACTATCATGGCCACGGGTGGAGAAGAACAACCCAACAGATGGAGTCAGCTGATGCCAACCCCACCGGAGTGTCCAACCCTTCATGTTTGCTGCTCCGGTCGCACCAGTATGTGGTCACCTGCCGTTTGCTACCCTTGCTGCTAAGTGAAGAAGGAAACCAGCTGTAGCTAGCTACGGTCGATCGTTGCATTGCAGCCAGCAGCTGCTTTGCTTTGAGTAAAGTTGCAACTGCATGGCCGGTTGCTTAAGGCTTCCCTTTGGTTATGTAGAAGAAGGAAGGTTGCCGCTGAAAGCTGTGTGATAATGAAAGAAGAGGCTGGCCTTCACAAGCAGTGTGTGAAGTAAGTAAATTGCTTCCTATTTATTATGCTATATATTATTATAATTTAGAGGTAAATGTAAAATATTTTTGTTATGGCTGTAAGTTAATTGAAATGAATGAGTGATCACAAGGGTTGTGTATAAAATCTTTGTTAGTTCTATTTTGAGATAAATAGGTTGAGATTGGCTTGTTAGTAAATTATGTTGGAAATTGCTTTTAGATAGTGAACCCTGGTGAATTAAGTTTTTAGCTAAGCCAACTATGGATTGTCATTGATTTGAAAGATAAGTGAGGTGTACTTTTGACACTTTTGAGAGTCAGAAGTTTCTAAATTTTGAGTAGTGATATTATGAGTATTAATTAAAATGAATTTGCTAGAGTTAAAGTAGTCGAATGGCTTAAGCTAATAGGAATGAGTATTCAGAAATGGACAATGAAACCTAGGCCGAATTTAAGAACAGTTAGTTCATTCCTTGCACATTCTTTTAACTTAAGGTTAGTGGAGTTAAGTGGTAGACTCTATTATAATTTGTTGACAGTGGAATTTGGTTCAGAGTCAAATTTCTGTCAACAGGAGATCAATTCTCTTGCCAAGCTATTTTCTGTGTTGAGAAGGGATACAGTGATGTAGATGGACAAGAGGAAGGAGGGAGAAAGGCGAAGTTTTAACGTAGTTTGACTAAATCCGGACGGTACCGGACCTTACGTCCACGGTAGAGATTTTATTAATATAAAGGATTGTTTATACAGAGTATTGGCTTATAAGATTCCGACCTCCTCCTCTTCTAACAATGCAATATTATTTATAGAGGAAGGAGAGGTTACATGTTTTAATTACAAGATACAGTTGTGTTATATCAAGATATAAATGGAAAAGACAGTAAAAACTAAAATCTGGCTGTTGCAGAATGGAGGCTGCAGGATGGGTCCCTCCTGTCAGCTGTGGATTTGTATCTGTAAGCATCTTTCGCTTGGTGTGGTCTTACCGTGCGGGGTGTTCGTCATACCGAGTTAGGGTTCCTTGCTCGGGGTCGCTATGGGAGGTCGCTGTAGCAAGCTCAATGCCGCTATAGTGAGGTGGAGAGCTCAAGCAGGATGATTGACTGCTTCACGAGCTGATACCGGGACGACTTCGTTGTGTCACTTTCTGATGGAGGGCGAAGCGAAACTTGCTAGGTGTCTTTGGCGAGGCAAGGGGCTTGGCTTCTGCCGGGTTCGGGGTTCTCCCTTTCTTTTGAGGCTGCTTTTTGCCTATAACATAAGCCCCCCAACTCTCGATTTGCTTTGCAAATCGGGAGTTGTAAGTTTTTTGAGGCTCGATTCGTATCTTTAGTCAGTGTCCTTCTTTGACCAGAGTGTCATTTCAGATGTCTTTTCGCTCTGCTTTAGACCATGCTCTCTTCCGTTTGCCATTTTTGGCCGTTGGTGTAGCGTTGTCACTCATTTTCGGCCATTGGATGAAGATCAATCTGATGCCTTTTGGATTCTTCAATGGGCCGAGTGGATCTTTTTATATCCTTGGGGTCTTACTTTTTCTTTTGCCTTAGAAGAGTTCGAATGGAAGAGGCTGAAGAGCCCCTTGCGTTTTTGTTGGCTTTGCTTCCGACAAAGCTTATCAAGGCATGGATGGTCTGTTGCAGAGTGTCGGGAGGCATAGATAGCCTGTTGCATGTGGCTTCACTGCAGGATCCATCTGGTGGGCTCTTGGGGAGTATTTTGTAGATCCCGAATTATTTCCTCTCGACGTTGCTTGTGAGCTGCTGCCTGGCCAGCCAGTTTCTTATGACTTTTTGATTTACTCTAGGCCTGGCTCAGGTAGATACGCCAGAGGGATATAAGTAGGAGCAGTTAGAGATCACTGTTCTTCCTAGAGGTGAGAGCTCACTGACTGGCCTTCTGCTCTTTTTGCAGGAATGGTAGTGCCAGACCTTTGAGCTTCTTACCTTTGTTTCTGCATTTCTTCTTTTGATGTAATTTTGTCTTGTTGAGCTAGTTCTTTTTGCTGTATGAGCTTTTCTTTCCTTGAATGTTGTACCGGATGCTTCATGCATCGTTGTATGTAAATTTCTGATGATTAATAAAATCTCTTTTTGGCCAATCGATCGTGCTTTTCCTTTCTGGTTGTTTAGTCTGTTATAAGTGAGAGTGGGGTCGTATGTGAGCTGCGCTTGAGAAATCTCATTTGAGCCATAAGAGTTCATTTGCATGAGAGCTACGATTTCTTGTCTGCATGCTAGCTGTGGGCGCTTAGTTGCATGAAAGCTACAACAATTTTATTTTAGCATGCTTATGTTGTAATGGGCTAGTGGCCTATCATTAAATTTGAGTGCATCACCGAGGTAGGCTCTGGGGCCATATCACCTTCGGTCTCATTTTATTGTGGTGAGGTGATAACTCGTTGCCAAGTAGGATCGCACGTCCGTACCACAGCAAGCCTGTTGCTCAATCGCGCAGTAAGCTCATTGCTTAGCGAGGTAGCAAGCTCATTGCTCAGCCCCGCAGCAAGCTCATTGCTCAGCGAAATAGTAAGCTCGTTGCTCAGTGAAATAGCAAGCTTGTTGCTCAGTGGTCAGGGAATTCATTCCCTTGGTCGCAATTCATGGAATGTGGCTCGTTTTGAATGTATCGATGGGGTAGGCCTTGCACCATCTCACCCCTGGATGAATCCTTGCAATGACGGAGTGAAAACTCTTTGTCTAGACAATGCTTTTTTTGTCCAATTGGCAACTTACATTGATTCAGTGTACAATATTTGATATAACTAATCGCCATTGATGGCAGATGAACATTACAGGATTAGAATATAGTTACGATGGGGGCTGAGGCTCTTGGGTGGGAACTCACTGAGCCTATTGAGCATGCTGTCCAGGCGGTCTTACCACATAATCCTGTAATCGGCCTCTTCTGATGAGGCCTTCAATGTCACCTTTTAGTGCTCAACATTTTGAGGTAGCATGTCCAGCCTCATTGTGGTAAGCGCAGGATCTACTTTGGTCTCTGGACTTGATGGGTACCCTCATTGGTCTGGGCTTTTCGAAGTCCTCGTTGTGTCTTTCTGCGGTAAAGATTCTATCCTACGTGTCTGACAGGATGTTGTAGCTTTTGAAGTGGCCTCTGGGTCACTGAGGCTTCGCCTTCTTTGCGAGATGAGGAGTGGGGTCATCATGACTCTCGCTACCCCTTTTTTTACTTGCGGTTGGACCATTAAGGCCCGCTTTATGCTTGGGTTCCTCCATTCCAAAGGTTTCTTCCCATCTTATTTGTTTAGTCACTCACTCGTAGAATTTATCAAGGTCTCGAGCTGGGGACTTATAGAGAGGCTTTGATATAATTTTTCATCTTTGTGAAGTCCCGCTGAGATCACTGTTAAGATACTTTCCTCAGAAGGATTTTCAACTGAGTTAGCCTCATGCCTAAATCGAGCTACGTAGTCCTTTAGCGACTTGTCTTTACACTGGAAGATCATTGCGAGATGACAACGGGGCGTAAGTTATTTCTTCAGTGCTTGGTATTGATCGACGAATTTTCTTTGGCATTCTTCCCAATTATTGACGCTACGTGCCGGGAGGTTTCTGAAGCATGTCCGCAGTATACCTCCTAGTGTAGCTGGGAAGACGCAGCATTTGATCAAAGGGTCACTTCTTTGCAAGTCCATCTGGATGTTGAATATGTCTAGGTAGTCGCACGGGTCACAGTTCCTATCATATAGTGGGATCCCAAGCACTTTGAGTTTCTACGGGAGAGGCTACATTTCGATCTCCACAGAGAAGGATGAACTTTCCTCATGGCGAGGGTGGTGGCTTTGAGGCTGCGGATGTTCCTCTAGTTGTTTTAACCTTTGGAGGAGTTCCTCCATGGTCGGTTGTTGCTTTTTAGGTTGAGGGGCAAAGCTTTCCGTCTGTTGGGAGCCCCCCAGTCATTGACTATCGTGATCCTCATAAGTTCCTCTCTGTGTCTCCATATGGTGCTACTGAAGTTGGGTCATGATCTTTTCTTGTTTTTGAGCCCCTAGGGCTTAAGCCTGTGTCAAGGCTTTGACAGTGTTGTATACTGAAAAACGGCCCCACGAGGACGAGCCCGCGAAGAAAACGAAAGTGAATCCTCGCGAGAAGTTTTCAAGGTACCTCACCGTAAAATAGCAAAAAACGGTAACAACAATGGTAGTCACAAACGCTCGCTCGACCATGGTTCAAGGGGCCACCTTCTAGCGGCAGCATGACTCAGCGAGCAATGGGTTCAAGAATCGGCCCAACGACTGCTCTACTCGCACTCGCCCTCCCAACGACTCTCGTGGCTTCTCCAAAGTTGTGAAACCCTTGCTTGGGACAACAAAGTGTCTTGCTTGAAACAAATGACGGCTGCAAGCCTACATGTCGGCTTAGGAAAGCCTGCTTCATAGCCTACCATCGGGATACAGTCTTTTTACTGTCTTTTTCATTTATTTGATGTAACACAACTGTAGCCTGTAATTAATAACTGGAGCTCATCCTTCCTCTATAAATAGGATGACATTGTTAGCAAGGAAGGAGTGGCTAAGAAAATAATCCTGAACAATCACAATGGAAAATTCTCTACTGTGGATGTAGGGTCCAGTAAACCTGGATTTAGCCGAACCACATAAAATCTTATGCCTTCTCCCATACTTCTTCTTTCGCTTATTCAGTCAATCTATCCTGGCACGCATACTAATCTAGAACAGGTTCGAGATCCCAAAGAATCCTTCGTTGGCTGGAGTTTAGAGTACTAGCCAAAATCTGACGTCGATATTTTGGTGCCGTCTGTGGGGGCCCCCCACCTGTTCTAGTTGATTCCTCATTCCCATGGCAAAAGGAAGGGTTACCAGGGCCTCTAGTGCACGGTGCTAAACACCTGACGGCCATGTTTTGACGACAAGTTCATCCACCGCCCCTGTGGCAAGAGCAGCCGCTGACTGCCCTTAATTTGGTTCAGTGCAACCGGTCCTTGCTGCTAGTAGCATTGAAGGGTCACAGGCTTGGCACTAGCGTCAAGAAAGACTAGAATATATGATAGGGGAACTGACTAAAATGGTCTCGTTGTTAGTACAGGCGCAAGCCCAGAATGTGCATATGCAGGCTGAACCCATTATCCCCGAAACAGAGCGCTCCGGCGAGATGAACTGGGAGCAGGAGCCGTATTGTCACCTATGCAACCAGCATGACAGAGCAAACCGTCAGGCCCCTAGACAAGAGCCAGAGGGCTTAGGTGTCTTGGTAGAAGGTCTCCTTTGGAGAGTCAGACATTTGGAAGACTCCCCTCAGGCCCGAAATGACCAAAAGCGTCTCGAAGAACAAACCCCTTTCTCTGGGGAGATCATGGGAAAGGCTCTACCATATAAACTGAAGGTCCCGGCTATTCCGCTGTATAATGGGGAGATGGACCCATGCAGCCATCTGGACTCGTTTAATATCCAGATGGACCTTCAGGCTTGTAGCCCTTTGGTCAAGTGCCATGTTTTCCTTGCTATTCTGGGAGAAATGCCCCGTGCGTGGTTCAAGAGCCTCCCAGCTCACAGTATTGGCAGCTGGGGAGAGTGTCAGCAAAAGTTTGTTAACCAGTACCAAGCTCTGAGAAGGCAGCTTGCGCCCCCGTACCATCTTGCTACCATCTTCCAGGAAAGGCAGGAGGTGCTAAAGGATTACCTTATCCGCTTCAGGCGCGAGGTCAACAATGTCGAAAAGACCTTGGATGAAGCCATTCTAACCGCCATCTCCGTGGGACTCCACAGGGATGGGAAATTGTTTAAAAGCCTGTATAAATACCCAGTGAGCACCCTGGGAGAGTTTTACGAGTGAGCCACAAAGCAAGTCAGATGGGACGAGACCCTCGGCCCGCGAAGCCCCGAGGTAGGAAGCTCAGCGTCGGGTAAGAAAAGAGGCAACTGTGAAGGCGGGAACGATAACCCCGAGCATCGATCCACGAAGAAAGGGAGGAGTGAGGGACCCTTGTTCTAGGCCCGACACAACACTTATAACATTTTTTCAGATGCTCAAGATAAAATTTTCGCAACAGAGAGGAATTGGGAAGATTTTGGACAGCCTCTACCCTTAAGAATGCCTGGCAAATCCAGGATCAATCGAGAAAAGTTCTGCATGTACCATAACGAGTTCGGACATGCCACCTCGGATGCTGGGCACTACGAGATGCTATTGAAGATCTCATTAAGAAGGGACGCTTACACGACTACATCTTATGGCCTTCCAAACAACAGCACGGATCCCAGCACCACAGGGTTGAACAAGAGTGATCCCCTACTATCAGGACAATCTTTTAACTTCTATGAATTCTGTAAAATTGTAGCAATGCCTGAATTTGTGAACTACTACAAGGTCTCCTTTTCATCAGATAACATACGTCACGATGGCAACCTGTCACAAGCTTTGTGAAAGACAAAGGTGAGAGCGCTTTGATTTATTACTTGATGCCTCCCCGGAACATAATCCAGAGTGGAATTGACGAATTTTCACCCAGTCAGTTGAGCTGTGGGCTCGCTAACTAGCCGGTGTAGCTATGTGTTCGCCGAGGCATGGAGACGCTTTGAAATAAACTTACCTAGCCAGTTGAACTGCTGGCTTGCTGACTAGCCGGCATAGCAGACGTGCTCGTTGGGGCGTGGAGACGCTTTGAATTAAACTCAACCTGACAGTTGAGCTGCGGGCTTGCTGACTGGCCAGTGCGGCAGATGTGCTCGTTGAGGCATGGAGATGCTTGAAAATATCTCACCAGCTAAGTTTTGCGCTCGCTGAGGCATAGAGGACGCTATAAAATACACCTCTTGGGTACAAGATCGCCCCGACCATAAGATCGGTCACCCCTTTAGGTATAAGATCGCCCCGACCACAAGATCGGTCACCCCTTTGGGCACGAGATCACCCCGACTACAAGATCGACCATAAATTCGTAGCTCTCATGCGCGCTATCGAGCACAAGATCGCTCACCTCTTTCAAATTCGCAGCTCTCTTGCGATTAAAATAAAGTCACAGCTCACTTGTGGTCGAAAATGTTTATGCTTATTTTTGCAGGAATACGCAAAGCCAATCAAAACAAGTGCGAAGTGGAAATAAAGCAATTTTATTCATTAAAAGACCTCAGCGAGGCACGTTTACATCAGAAAGTTCTGAATACAAAGCAAGGGAAGTACAATGGAAATCCTAGAGTACAAGCTAGTTAAAAAAAAAGAGGGGGGAAGGCTGGCCGTGGATGGCCATGTTTGAAGACAGCACGCCGATATTTTTCCTTCAAATACACAATCAACGATGGTGCTGCACCTCATAAACTCTCGACCACCTGCACCTCCTAAAGGAAACCTTACCAGGACCCTTTAGGAGCTCAGTCGGCCAAGGAGCCACCTCACGATGGAGCCGGAGGGATACAATCTGGCATATATATAAGATTTTCCCACATCATTGGAAAAATCGATTCTTTCGGGCCACATATGCAGCAGACCATGCACACCTCAGCAGGGGACCGAAATTTTGAAGATGATTCGTTAGGATAATCCATGATTTGTTGTGAGACAAAGGAGAAGGGACCTCCTCCTAAAATAGAGCTAGGGACAGGCCATTGACATGTCCAGATTCATTGCCCCTCAACTACCCGCATTAATAACCTTGGGAAAGGCCCAAATTACGCTTTGAAAACAGCAAGACATGGGAAAATGGAAAGACAGTTCTAAAAAGAATGCGCTCGAAAGAAAATCAAAGGGTCTCTAAACTCCCAGCATGCTGCGCGTGCTGAGAGTTGGGGGGCTTGTGTTGTATACTGAAAAACGGCCCCACGAGGATGAGCCCACGAAGAAAACGAAAGTGAATCCTCGCGAGAAGTTTTCAAGATACCTGATGTGCACAAACTTGTTGCACGTTTTAAAATAACCGCAAGCGCACGGTGTAGTTGTAGCTAGTACCGGCGAATACGGGTCG